>VICI01002421.1:0-16765 GCA_019593645.1 Akabosia matsudoensis
TTTTTTTGGTCGAAAACACTTGGGATTGCAAACAAGGAAATCATGTCCGTCTCTTTGCAACAGAAGCAGTAGTTGCTTAGGCATCTCTGCAAGAAATTGAGTACAGCCGGAGCAATTCAGCAATTCTTTCAAATTTTTCAAACCCTTTGCTCAATGAATTGACCCAAGCAAACAGAAAAGAATCGTAGCAAATCTCTTTCCTTTTTGTGTTTCTTGGTAACGCTAATAAAAAATCATGTGCAAAAGACAAAAACGCACTTGCAAAATTCTTAGCAAGTGGCAGTACAGATTTTTTTTTTTTGGATTGTGTGGATTGTTGCCGAAGTGCGTGAGGACTTGCAAGAAGCCTATTATTGGATTGCGCGAGTGCACAACTTTACTTTATTGCGTTTTTTTGTTGAAGTTACGCAAGTCGCCAATTTACTGGCGTGATCACCGTGTTAGGAGCTCACTACTGCTGTGCACTGTGGTTTTCCTCCAAGTTATGCAATACAATCTGTGGTGGAGACTTGTTGAACAACTCCACTCACTTTTTGAAAAAAAAAAAAAAATTATTAAAAGAAAATACTTAACATTCAAGTTAAAATGGGTGACTTTCGACTTCCCTGTGTGAGGTGACAATGACACAAATTCAAACGTAGATAGGCATCACAGCAGCGAAGGTGTTAATGGGTAATTTGTTGTGGTAGGAAATGGCAGGAGTGACTAATAGGCGTTTGCAAACACTAATAGCGTCAAAAGCTTTTTATTTTGGTAAATTTCACTAAATGAAGTAGTAGGGAAGGTTTTTGTTCTTTTTTTTTTTTTTTTGGCAAAGTAAATTCTAGGTTTTGGTTTTTTCCTTTGAGTAATGGGAATGACTAGAAGGAGGAGGATGTAATATTGTAAAAGCTGGTTTAGTTAGGAAACTTGTTAAAATCCCATTAGTAGTGCTGAGAGACGGAAGTCGGATAAAAATTGTATGAGTTGTCTTTGAAATTACAGCCAAATTAGAAGTAGCTTTGGCTCTACAACAGAGAGAGCGATATTGGTTGTTTTGAAACTTGTTGAATTTAAAAATAACTACACAGACACCACCACGATCTATCTGTAATGACCCTTGACCGTTTACAAAATGAGGACAATCGCAATTTTTTCCGCAATCTATGTAAATAGTCGTGTCGAAACTTTTAAAATCGCATTAGCATTAGAGTTATTTTTTTTCGTACAAAAAAAGCGCCCGAAACGCTGCCAGCGTTTTGCAATATAACTGTACCCTAGCTACAAGATTTCAAATCCTTCTCGCTAAAAATTTCATTCTCTCTTTTTTTTATACCGGCTTGACTTTACACATCTTTCCTCAATGGTGACAGCTTGAGCAAATCCTAAATAATATTTTTAGCTTATTTCAGATTATGCAATGCCTTTCTTGTCATTCAATTTAATCGCCTTTTTAAAAGCTACACAAACATGATATTAAACTTAGCCGAGAGAGACAAACTGATGTTGTGTTGTGATTTCTTCTGATGTTGTTGCTCAGCCTATTATCCATTTTATTCAGAGACTGTAAAAAATTAGTTCTATGCGAAATCTCTCACGTACGGTCTACACGACAGTAACAAAACACACCGCTACCACTACCACCACTGACTATTTCCCCTGTCATTTTTCAGTAACGGTACATTTTCAAAATGAATGAAAAACTCACGAGCGAAAAACACTCCGCTAAAAATAACGTTACGTTTCAGCTCATTACTCACGCAAATAATTTCTCACACCTGTCATAGACGTTGCGTGCAAATTCCAACAACTTTTTACACCTGATATAAAACCGAAAATCTCGGACAGTAAAAACAATAAAGGAAATAGGACAAATAAGTAAAAACCTAACAAAAATATACCCACATACACCTTTATAGTCACATCCTTTTTTAAATCTTATACCCTCATCTAGACACGCAAACGTACGGAAATGCAAGCATCTAAATACTTGGGTCAAGTTCAATAGGTTACTAATTAAATACTACTTTTGTTTACCTTGTCTTAAAACATCCACATTAACACACTTTCCAGTTTTTCCAGTTGATTCGTCTGGGAAAATTGTATCCAATTTCTTAAATCACGTTGGTTTTATTCTCAGAGCACCTTCTTGTTTACTTCTTAAACACTTCACGTCCAGCACCAGTAAAATTACCGCTCACTGATCATCACTCTCGTCACTATCTTTTCTCAGGGCAATAATCTCTCCCAGGTTCCAAACTAGTCTCTAGTCGCACAATAAAAAAACACGCTTTTGTCATTACATCGACGCTGCTGCTGCTGGCTCGACGCTGCTGCAATCGATTCTATTTTTTTCCGCCGTCAAGGTTGATGTCCTCCAAAAGAGCAAAATCGTAACTGTACACCACACAAGAATCCTCATTAAAAATAAATACAGAAATGAGCTTCCAAGTCCATGGAAAAACGGACATCCGTGGAAGAATAAAAGGATTTTTTTTATTTGCTAGTTCTGTTGTACGCCCATGTTATCATGGGCAGATAAGTGTGTGGTGCAACAGAGTGTGCTTGACGAGCGAGCAGCACACAGAAAGACCCCAGAACATCAACTGTTTTCAGTTGGCTTCATGAAACAAGGGAATAAAAGTTGACGAGCGAAGAAAAAAAGGAGTACGCTCGTATAACAAGGTAGGGAAGAAGTAGAAAAATGTGTGGTGGTGGTGGTGGTGATGTAGATAGGTTCTCTCAATATTTAGGTCTTATATTGCCTTGCTAGAGAGTAGAAGTAGAAGAAGAGAAGGAATATGAGGAGATGTTGTTGGCTGGCAAACGAAGAGGATTGGGGTTGAAAAGAAAGAAGGTAACAGAGTACCGTGTGATGAAGATGATGACTTTGGGAGCGATCATGATAGCAGTGATCATCTAGCCTGAGAGCAGCCAGACTGGGGATGGATGGATGTGTGCGCTCATAAAGGAATGGCGAGTGGATTTGATAAAAACTTGAGAGCCGAGAAGGGAAGATCAAAATAGGTTTGGCTGGTTTGTCTGTCTGTCTGTCTTGTCTAAGTGTACTATACTGAAGAAGAGATTTATAATGGAACAAAAATTATCCTGATAAAAGTTTGTAATATTAATCGCTGGTTGTGTGATATGCATGCACCAAGTGGCAGAGTAGTAGAGAAGTCTACCTTTCTGCTGAAATAAGAGTGATTTGGAAAAAAAAATTATCCTGATAAAAGTTTGTAATATTAATCGCTGGTTGTGTGATATGCATGCACCAAGTGGCAGAGTAGTAGAGAAGTCTACCTTTCTGCTGAAACAAGAGGGATTTGGAAACAGTTCCCCATATAAAATTCCCTCCTGAGCTTTCTAATTGCAATTTGAAGTATCGAGAGAAACGGCAATTTAAATGAATAGCAGTAATAAAAATCACATATACGTCCTTGAATCGTAGTACGCTGCATAAGGACAATAACATACACACAATACACATATGCGCATATCCTAAATTGTACCAAATATTTGCAATTACAACTAAACAAAACCATTAAAAGTTTAGTGACTCGCAAGCCAATGACTTTCCTGCATTTTAATTTCTCGCTACTTGTCTCTACATTTTACATTTCCGCCATTAATTTTACAAATGATATCCTTTATTCTCGGTCTGCGTATTGTAATAATGCAGCATGCACCATCAACTCCACCGCGTTTTGGTAAAGAAAGAAAAAAGATACGAGTATTTTTTTCTTCTTCTTTTTTCCCTCACGATACAAAATAAAAACGACCAGGTTAAAAGAGAAAAGAAGAAAAAAAAGGGAGTTGTATTCGTCGGAATAAAATCTACCAAGAAAGAAAGGAAACAGGCAGGATCATAAAACCAAGGGGTCTTTTTTTTCCCTACCGATATTGCATATTGCATGCGGCATTACAACAGATAAAAGGCTGGCTTTTTTTCCAAATGGTTTTTGAAAACATGTCAAAAAAAATCTTCCAGAGTAACATGCAACCTATAAATATTTTATTACATAATTCATTCCGTTGTACCCGTTGTGTCCTCACAATTTCTCCGGGATTCCAAAGATTTTTCATATTTGCAACCTATTCCCCTTTGTTCTCTGCGAAAAAAAAAAAGTTTCTTGATATGGCTTTTGTTGTTCCTTTTGGCCTGTTTCTAAGAGGTTTACCTTCCGTGATGATAAAACTCAAGAAAAAGATACTACATACAAATCCAGCTGAAAGGAAAACAAAATACTCTCCCGGTTTTAAAGTTTCAGCGTGTTTCCAACTCAAAAGTTGAAGTTTTTTTTTCTCAAAAGGACTCTTCTACGTTTCTTCGGCATGGGCATGCAAAACGAAGTGAGTCAAGATGCTTCTCATTTTTACCTGCCATTTTTATTGCCAGGTGTTTAAGAAAAAAATATTTAGAACGAAGGAGATGAAGATGAACAAGAAAATGTTAAAGACATGAGTTTATTACATGTAGAAGACCGCTTTCCATATAGCTTTTCTTGGTCGGGTTGTTGTACGTGTTTATTTTCGCTATAATTTTCAACTGCACAAAAAAAGTTTCTTTTTTTTCTTCTTCATTTTCTTTATCTCCCCCCACATGGCTGTTTCTACAGGGTTTCTATATTCAGCTCAAAAGAATATATATTTCCACATGAAAAATTATAACTTTGTATGCGTGTTTGCGAGAATTTTTTTTATAGATTCATCTCTATTCGGACAAAAACCGGTCATTTTTTTTACTTCTCATCTGCTCCTGGTCAACATGAAACAAAAAGCAGCGGTCCATGACGTTTTCTCTCTCTAAAACGTAATCTTCTTTGTTCTCAAATTCTCAACTGAGTTTTGCAGTGTTTTTTTTAATGGGCGGTGAACAGGAAGGAAGGCAGTGAAGCAGGTGAAGAGGAAGACACTCACCTGCCAACTTGATGAAAATAACAGAAGTTTCTATTAAAGTCCATTTTTGGCTCTTCCAGTTGATTATCATCAAAAAAACGTTCCCTACAAGGAAGGTGTGGAGGAGAGGAAGACCTTTTTTTTGTTTTTACCTGTAATTAAAGGTGCATGCGCTCAACTTGGCTTGTGCTCCTACGATCCCAATACAATATTTTGTATTAGGTTGGCCTTGGCTTTTACCTTAGCTACCGGGTTGATATTTTTTTTCTTGAAAGGAAGTATCGTGCAATATTAAAACTCGTGGATGGGTTGTGCAATGAGAGAGAAGACACACACCGGAATGGAAACCCCATCCATGTTATTTGTCGCTGGAATGGGGACAAAAAAAAACCAAGCCTGGCTTAAATTCTTTTTTGTAGCCCATGGACACATGCTAAGAAAACGTCACAACAAAGATAAAAGCTTTATATCCTCATGTAAATTCGTCAGTTTAATAGCTAAATTGACAAACTATGGATGAGTTTTAGGGGGATATCTTTACTGGGCTTCCCTCTTGTTTGGCAGGCTTCCCGTGGGAAGGTCGTGAATTATTTTATTATTTAAAAAGAGAGTAAAAAATTGTATCTGGTCTCAAAAAGAATCTACTTTTTTAACAGGCAAAGCCTAATAAATGTCACTAGAGGTGTGTTGCTGCTGGTGTAATGTTACCAAAAAAGAAATGTAAAAAGTATATAAACTTTGTTTTTTGATGGATGCGATGAAATGGAGTGGATATAAATAGCTTGTTTCAGAAGCTTGCCCTGTTGGAAAGTGCGTGTGAAAAAACGTGCCACACTTTTTTTACCTTCTTTGTAAAGAAGAAAATAANAAACTTTGTTTTTTGATGGATGCGATGAAATGGAGTGGATATAAATAGCTTGTTTCAGAAGCTTGCCCTGTTGGAAAGTGCGTGTGAAAAAACGTGCCACACTTTTTTTACCTTCTTTGTAAAGAAGAAAATAATAAATTATGAAAAAAAGGAACATTGTTGCTAAGGAAAGCAGGGGAAAAATAGTTTTGGAAGGGTGTATGAAAGAAGAGAACAAAAAAGGTTCTTTTTCAAAGATCCAGCTTATCAAGAAAAAAAAACTAAAAATTATGATAATGCATTATTGTGATGTATTCGTAAAGGAAAAAAGAATCGATACGAGGGGTTGCTGCCAACTTGTCACGTGAATGGTCACAGAGATAATATTCAATTGTAATTAAAGAGCTATCGAGCGAGGAGGTAGAAGTGCCGAGATTGGGAGCTGAAATCTTTGGGGAAATCATTGAATGTCTGATAAAAACCATAGATACTTTGGTATTCATTCTATTTCCTGCTTTACAGGGAAAAAAATTGTTTCATTCTCTTTTATCGCGTTTCTGCAGATAATTATTTATACAGACAAATCAATGACTTGAACACTGCAGATGATGATATTTGAAGTTTTGTGCGTATGATTAGAATATTAAAGTTATCTGCTATTTTTTGGTCGAATACTAATGAGATACGGTTTTATAGCAGACAAACCCACTCGCGAATCAATCATCCGTCGTAGGTCAAGCAGACAAACATTGTGAACTTTTCCTTCATAGCTTCACTTCATAAATACCGGCTTGAGTGTCGCCATGTTTACAGTTGATTTTATAAAAAATGAATCGTAGGTCGCAAAATAAATTACTGTAATTGATTCATGACCTAACATGATATGCGTTAAGTTGAGCAATACCTCTTGATACGGTTTTTTTCTGCAAGCTTAATATAAAGTACGCGAAAAATCCGGACTTTTCCGAATACCTATGAAAATGACCAAGGTATAGAGGGCAAATAAATTTGGCAGAGAGTGTCAATAATCAGTGTCCATTCATTACTGACTGATTGATGCTATATTTTATTTAAGGCAGTGCAACGCAATAGCTTCAAAACGTCTTGGTTTGTCATGGCTGTAGTTGAGACGTAAATTTACCAGTTTTTTCCTCCGATTAAGGATAAATATTTTATACAGGGTATCTTTGTTTTTTCATTACCGTGCGGTGACGAAACCTTGACATTTATCTCCAGTCCAGAGTCCAAATCTACGTCTATATTTTTCCTGATGATTCCCAAGCTTTGTATTTCATGCATTTTGGTGTTCATTTAAAAAACAAATTTATGTAAGTAATAAAGTTGTTTTCCAGCTACACAAGAGCTTCATCTCAGCTTCTTCCCCACCTTGATCCGTCTCGGTCATTCACTTTCTTCTCTCTATTAACTATCCAATCTATGCACCTCTTTTTAAAAAACTTTTTTTTCTGGTACGCTTCGGTTGCCTCGGTTTTTATTAGCCAAGCGTACGTCTTCAGCCAACGAACTTGTGTAACGCACCTGAAAATTGATACCCGAGAGGAGTATGTTGACTATACACATGAAACAAAAAAAATGCTATTCAGAATGAAGTCTGATGACGCTTTTTTTCCTCGCATGAAAAAATTGCTATTATAAACTTGTAACAAGCCCGAAAAAAAATTGTTTGCGGCAACGACCAGGAAGAAGCATTTGCTACTTGCTGTTTGTAGCTGATGCTTACCTACATGTAATTTTCTCAAGATAAACATTTTATCGGCGAAAAGAGAAAATGCTTAGCGAAGCAGGTAACAAAACGGATGTGAAAACTAACGGGTTATATGCATACTCACACACGGGAAGGAAGGAAAGGTTAGTGATGGTTGCAAGTTCCGTTATACTTTTGCACTAAAGGAGCCTGACAGAAAACTTGTTTGTTTCAAACAAAAATGTTCGCTCTAAACAAAGCAGATGGCTGGTGGTTACCTGGATGTAACCAGTTTCAAAGTCATTCTCAGGCGTTACTTTCTTCATGAAAATTAAGTTTTTTTAACGATGAACAGAAATTTTACACATGCAGGCAACGAAGGTTTTTGTATTTAATTTGAAATAGGAGCATTTATGATATTTTATAATTAGGTCACTGCCATCCTCAGGAGAAAATTGATTTCTCCTACTTTCCATGACCATGATCCAGTTGACGCTATGCAAAGGAAGGATACGGAAGGCTGCATGATCTTGACTGACATACGAAACTAGCTGATCGATATATTATTTTCTGGTCATGTTTGTAACATTATTACTTTTTTTACTTTTTCTCATTTTCCCCGTTCATTCTCACAAAATAAATCGTACAATAATTACATCGTAAAACAGTGTTCAAAAAAAAGTATTGTTGGATTTTCTATGTCTCTTGTAGCAATGATAACTCGTGTTCATTATTCACGGACAAAATAAGTAAATTTGTTTCCTCAGTACAACAATAAGAAGTATCGTAATGATTACACAAGTAAGACATTTGATAATCACTGATAAACCAAGATACACGTTAACTCGTTCCGTTTGCTTGCATGTTGGAGGGACATTGGACTCGTCTTCAGAATATATTTTATCTTGATATTTCTTTTATACTGACAATTTATCGCTCGGGCGACGACGACACTAGCAGCGCTTAAAAATTTTACACTCAAACAGAAATAGAAGATGGTAGTGGGAGGGGCGGGGGGACGACAGTCATTATAAACGGGTATGTACAGTACTTTTTTTCTCAAGTTGTTCGATCGACAAAAAACAAGGGAAACACAATTATTCGTAAAAGAAGATTAATTGTAAAAATTATTAACGCTTTCCTCCGTTGTAATTCATCCTCATTGTAGGAGCCTTAAAGTTTGACGCGGCCTGGTACTGGAGTTGATAAGCGAGTGGATGAATTTTGAAGCCATACAATCTGCGAACAAAAATAAAACAAGATACGATTGAAAATGTGGAAACTTTATACTGACACGAAAGTAAAAGCTTCATATGCTAGGCTTGATTTTGTTAGCACTTGCATTCTCTAACCGTAACTTACCTTGGAACAAACTGATTGGTTGGCCGTTTGGGTCTGTACTCGGGGTGAACCATGAAGAGCATGTGAGGGAATCCAGTGCCGAAATACGCACCATCGGTGTGGTGATGACGGGAAGATTTTGGAGTGTAAACATCTTGACACTTGGGGCAGTACAGCTTGACCATTGCTTCACCCGGAACATCCGACAAACCTTGAAGGAAAACAACAGAGTTTAGGGACCGATTTTGAACAAAAGCTACAAAATGACAAATAATACGCTCTATAAAAGTAAATAATAGGTGTATGCTTTTACCTATTGGTAACATCGCTTGACTTTCGCAGTAGACGCGTGGACAGTGTCCAAAGTCGCCAGATTGATATTTTTCAATCATCTGAGCAATGCCACGGTTGGTGAGGATGTAGCGGGCATGAATCAGACCATACAAAAGCTCAGCAGCTTGCTCGATGAGATCAGACTGATTTGGATTATCTTCTATTTCATCGTCCGCCTCCAAGTCCAATATCATATCCAACGCCTGACGATAATGGGGCACCTGCTCGTTCAACCCTGTTAGGTTGAATTTGTCTTGAATATAGTCCTCATCCACCTGATAAAACAAACAATGTAAAAAAAAACAAATATTAATATGGCTCTTTCCGTCACCTCATCATCACCTCTATCGAGTCGTATTTTAAATGCCATACCTCACAGAAGAATTCATTTCCCCTCAATCCACAAAACCAGCTGATCCATGAGACCTCCTCCGAGCTGCTCATCTTGCGCTTCAAATCTCTCCTCGGTGAACCCAGACTCACTTTGGTACCCCAAATTCAACCACTTAATTTTATTTTTACCCCCCGAGAAACACTATTAAAGCCTATCCTTACAAAACCACAGTTGAGTTGGATCTTGGATCTCCTCCCTTTTCACCACTTGAGCGTAGTAGCTATCTACCTCCACCGAAAATATCCCTTTTTAAACTACTTTCCTCCCACTGTAACCCCTCATTAAAACTTAACTACACTAAAATAAACCTTAAAAAATATACCAAGCTTATCTGTCGTCGTCCCCTCTTTAGTGTTCCTCCTTGATAAAGCCGAAAAAAGAGAGCTTCCCCTGCCTATCTTGTCTATTTACGAAGAGAAAGAAAGTGGGACAAGGCAAGAGGCATACGCCGAGTGTGGATATTCTACTGAGTTGGCTCATCAATCTCGTCCCGTGTTGTACGCTACTCTCTTCCTTTTTGATGGAGAGTTTGATGTGACGCAAACATGAAGAAAAAATAAAAAGCGCCGTTTACAAACAAATGCCACATTTACTCAGCCTTAGTTGGGCTTTTTTGCAGGAAAAACACAATTAAAATCGTGATTAATTAAGTAGTCAATTAAATGCTCTTAAGTACAAGACGTTGTAACGAGTTTGGAGGGAAATTTAACGGGCTGCGAAGAAACGAGATGAATGCCTGCCACCAAAAATTGTTTGTGTTCGGCCCAAACAAAAAAATATATTTTCGGCTTTAATGCTTCGAAGCGAAGCAAGATGGGGATAGCCATTGAAGGTTATTTTACGGGTTGAGTGAGAGGTTTAAATAAAAGCCCGCGAAATAGGCACTCGCTCTGATTCATATTCAGATGGGAAAGAAGAAAAAAACATGTCAACACTGAACGTATTTTGTTTTAACAGCATTTTTCCGCTTTGTTTACTAACATTTGAAAGTCAGTAGAACTGTGCATTTGGATCCTTAATTGGTAGTTGACGCCTGATTAGTTAAAATGGTAAGCTTTGGACTCTCTTGATTAAATTCCATGTTATTGGGTGTTTTAATTGTGGACTTGGGTTTTACAGTCGGTCACAGTGAAAACAGACGTCGGCGATATTAAAATAGAGCTCCACTGTGAGTTGTGTCCGAAATCTTGCGAGAACTTTTTGGCGTTGTGTGCAAGTGGTTATTATGACAACTGCATATTTCATAGGAACATGAAAGGATTTATGGTACAAACTGGTAAGGAAATGTTTCCTTTGAATTACGATAACTTTTCAAAGATTGTGGTAAAGATTGGTTGTTTTCCCACAGGAGATCCAACTGGAACTGGGAAAGGGGGCACTTCGATTTGGGGCAAAAAGTTTCCAGATGAATTTAAAGATGAACTAAAGGTTAGTAAAGTACTGGAAACTGAATGTAGGAACACTCTTAATTACTTCGCATCTTCAGTATGATTTGACTGTTGTTTTGTTTTCTATTTTATTTATGCTTACTAGCACAATGCAAGAGGAATTGTAAGTATGGCGAATTCTGGAGTCAACACCAATGCAAGTCAATTCTTTATAACATATGCGGCACAGCCCCATTTAGATTTGAAATACACTATATTTGGAAGGTAAATGTGAATTTATTCTGTATTGTATGGAAATAAATTTACTGACATGATGGTTCTTTTGTTTTCATCAGAGTAATAGATGGATTTGAAGCTTTGGACGAATTGGAAAAACTTTCAGTAGACAAAAAATCAAGACCTCTTACAGATACTAGAATAAATTCCATAATAATTCATGCAAATCCTATCGCCAATGCGTCAGGATAGCAAATTACAAAACCTCTTTTTTTCGTCGTATGTTTAAGCTTATCACGTGTTGCATCCTTCGGATGATGACAAAGAGATTTTATATATTTTAATAAATGTACAAATGTTCAACAACAAAAATTACAACTCTACGAAAGTTCCCTTTTCTGTGGGTTGAAGCCAATTTTCTGGTGACCATTCTGCGGCGGCATCAACAACATGAAATGTATATGCCATTCTTGGCTTGTTGCTAGAATTGTGTTCACTTTGATGTATAACCAAGCCATCGATAAGCACTAAATCGCCTGGCTTAACAGGTGCCGCGATGGCCTTATCTGCATCGTATGGACAAGGTGATCCACGATGAACCAATAAAATGTCATCGTTCCCATCAGTATTTTTCACAAAGCGCTCATACACCTTTTCTGGTTTGTGCGATCCTGGAACAAAGTAAAGGCAACCGTTTTCCTGTGTAGCTTCATCCAGCGGTATCCAAAAACCGATAAGTCTCCCAGCAACAGGTGTCGTGAACAAATATGTAGCATCTTGATGCGGCTTTACAGCTCCTCCAACCTTCGGGTGTTTGAAGATAACCATACTCTGAATAACTGTTGGAGTCTTGATTGTTGTTAGCTTGGAAACCACTTGGCGAACATTGTCGTTAATAGTATGATTTTTAAATGATGGATTGAATACATGCAGAGCATGACCGACTTTGTTGAGAGCTTGGGCTTTGGTGGCATTATCAGCGGTTGCGCTGTCTTCGTAAAATCCTCTAATTTTATCTCCACTTTCAGCAAAGTAGGTGTTTTTAGCTCTCCCTTGATCCTGGTTAAAAATTTTATTACTTTCTGCTTTTGAGACCTTTTTTGCCATATTGTAACTTACTGAAAAAACTGAGATAGGTCCATCTTGGCAGTATTCATTGAGGACCTCTTCTGTAGCTGACTTTAGCTCCTGAACGTCCCTCTCATTTAGAAATCCAGGAATAATAGCAAATCCGTTCTCTTGGTACTAGATAAATCAAACGTTAATCACTGTAGTCACAGGATTGTATATTTTTTCGAAATACCTGTTTAATAACTTCCTCCGTTATGGCAACTCCCATTTTCGAAAATAAATTGGTTGTCAAAGCTCTTATGTTTAGTAATTCACTCTCCTACTGACCAAAAGGTCTTCTGTGAAATGTTACAGCGAGAGTATCCCAAACTGGTATGGAATTCCTTTGCCCACTGTCAGACAATATCTGTACACACAGGCAAGATCAAAGATCACTCATCATTTTTATAGCCAACCCGTATCTTCTCTACGAAACAGGCTTGCTTCAAGTTTTGACATTTTTTTTCCATTCAGTTTACATGATGATTGCTAACAACTTGATAACCAATATCCATGCATATCCGATCAGATATATGATATAGCTTCAAGGCCTGTACCATATACAATAAAATCATTCTTCCCTGCTTGCGTAACAAGTATCATCGAGGAGCTATCCATAATCCATTGCGCTCGTAAATATCTGTTTGTTGTTTCAATCGCTCAGGAGTTATGAAAGCATTCTTATTATTAATGCCTATTGCAATCAGAGTAAGGAGGAAGGTCCACGATTGTTTAGCCTATGAAAGTTGAATTAAATGATTAAATACAGATGGCGAGCATTTGATAGCTTTTATCATATTCACGTTTTCATGTGGATTAGGAATAAATCCTTGATCGTTTGATGACTCTCAGGGGAAAAGACACTATAAGGGTATGCTTGAACTATATACGCATGAAAGTGGTGCAGACCAAGTTCAAGATGCAAGTGCTTGATTGTAAACGTTCATACAATCAAAATTCATACTCATGTTCGAATGAGTCATCATTTTTTTGGCAACATCGCATTGAAAACAATGAAAGTCTTTTATAGCAGGATGTCCGCTTATCCGGCCCTTGCCACACATGAGTGATTACTATACAACCCGATGAGCAAAATGAGCGAGAGCACATGGGGTGTTGGCCCAGGATCATGAAAGCAGCAAAATAATGTACATCAAGGGTCAGTAATGACTGAAGAATGACAAAAGGTATTATTTTTGTATCTCATAAGTGTAGCGTGCGATGAGATCTTAAAGCTTCAACTTCTTTTTTTATGCCTGTAGGGTATTGCGGTAAATACGTATGAGCGTGTATGATTTCTTAATCACTACCTCTAAATGTCAGTCACTCGCAATAGAACACAGCCGGAATCTCCTACGGTGACGTTTCAAATTGCATGTCGAAAAAGAAAAGAGCAGAACGGTTCTTCTTTTCATTCACAACAGCCGAAACATGAAACAGACAAAAAACATCCTACTTGAATTGTCAACATAATTTTAAGTACAATATAGCTCCGGTAGTAATGACACATCAAAATCACAAAACGAAAAGTAAGGCACGAAGGCTTTTCCTTACTTTCGAGGATGAAGTGTTAACGGGAGTACGCGGAAGTGTGCTCTACAAAAAAAAAATATTATGAGTAACAGCTATGTTTTCTACGTTTCGTGCGGAAAACACGTTAGCATAGAATTATTCACATGAAAAAGTCACATCGTCTGAAATTTTCATCCATCATTCAATTCAGATTCAAAAGTAAGGGGCTTGCATTCTATAATGCGCATTGTATGTTTTGCGCCTGGTTAGCAACAAACAATTTGGTATCGCATGCGACAATTTCCGAGAACTTTCTGGAGAAAGTTAAGAAAAAAAGCTCTTAAAGATTTTTAATTTCATTATCTTTTGAGAAGCTGGTTTAGCTCTTAAAATGTTCAAAGTTCGTGGCCAGGTTAAAATGAGTGACAGCGATTGCAAAGTGGGAAACAAGCGTAAAAAGAGAAAAGAGCTTGTTATAAAGGAAAGGAAGGAAAATGCCATTGTTGGATTGTCCGAGTCATCTAACTCGCTGCGTTCCTCTGAAGAAAGCAAAGAAAATACAAACGTGAAAGTCCATGAAATTATTAGCCTTTGCAAAACTTTAGGGATAAAATTTGAAGATGACGAGTTTCCTGCATCAGTGTCGTCACTGGTTCGTTTAACTGATGACACAATAAATTCTTGTGTTTACCGCGACGGATTTGGAAAGTCCGTCGTGGCATGGGAAAGGCCACAAAACATTAGGACGAAAGGGAAAGACTCAAGCTGGGTAGTGATAAAGGATCCTTGTCCATCCGACATTTGTCAAGGTAACGAAAGTTTTTAAGTTAATGCATAAATTATTTTTAAGAGTTCTTATTTGTAATGCTTTTCTTTTTCCAGGGAGATTGGGAAACTGCTGGTTTATAGCAGCTTTAGCTCTTATTGCTGAAAGAGCAGATTTAATTGCTCGTGTGTTGCCAAGCGAGCAAATGAATCCATTCGGAGTGTATAATGTTTGGCTGTTCATGGATGGAAACTGGAAAGATGTAATAGTCGATGATCGACTGCCATGCGATTCTTTTCATCGACTGGTGTTCTCTAGTGTAAGTTTCATCATAGATCTATCTTGCAGCGATGTAATTTTTTATGCAATTTATAGTGTCGACGTAATCAGCTCTGGGTCCCTTTAATCGAGAAGGCAATGGCAAAATTGCACGGAAGTTATGAAAGTTTACAGTGTGGAACGCTCTGGGACGGCTTGAATTACTTGACAGGATTTGTTTCTGAACGAATTGAATTGGTACTGGGTGACTTTTATATGAATGCATAATATCGTTGGATTATTACCTGGTTAAAATGTATGTTAATTTAAATTTGCTTGACAATTATACACAAGAAACTTGAAGAAGATCGGGAGTTTTTGTGGGGCAGACTGTTATCGTTCCAGTCTTGCGGATTCCTCATGGGCGCTACAATTAATACGTCAACACAGCTAGAGTTGTATCTAGATGATGTTGGACTTGTAGAAAATCATGTGTACTCGGTGCTGAAAATTAGCTTCGAGTGGAGGTCAAAGGTTAAGTGGAGTGATTTATGAGTTCTCAGAATCCTTTAACTGCTAATAACTGTTATGATAATGCTGACTTGTGTTTGTTTGCAAAAAGGTTTCTTCAGTTACGGAATCCATGGGGAAAATTTAGCTGGAAAGGGCAATCAAATTTGCCATCAACAGAAAACTTCAAAGACGACATGCAATCGCCATACAAATCAATGGACGGGGTTTTCTGGATGAGCTACTCAAATTTCCTACGGTACATCTATTTTGAAAACATAAACAGCAACTTTATAAGAGTTTTCTAACGCTTTTGTGCGAAATTTTGACCCGAGCTCTCTCCCACCCCTCCACCCACCCCCCCGTTCTATAAATTATTCATGATTCCAGATATTTCACTTGCATTGAAGTGTGTAAAATAAGAAAAGACTGGGATGCACATACGCTCTTTGGAATATTACCGCCATACTCCGACAAAGACTGTCAGCCATGTTTCGAAATAGTTTGTAAAACATCTTGTGAAGTTGACATATCCGTCTATCAGAACTGCAAAAGGTATGAGATCAGATTTCTACTTTGCTGTCTTACATAAGAACCGTCTCTTCACATTATCATTGTTTTTTTTATATTTCATGCATGACTTGAACTAGAAACCAAAATGAAAAGCTCAAATTGACTGATATTGGACTACTCATTTTTGAAACAAACGGAAACTCTGCGGAGAACTTCAGGCTGGTAGAAGCCATAGAATTAGTACCGAGTACCCGAAAACGTTGTGTTACATGTAGCTTGATGCTAACCGCTGGAAAATACTGTGTGATACCGTTTTCTTTTGGCCACTGGACAACAAATCGTGCGTAAATGTTCTTTTAAAACACGTAGTCATATGCAATACCATTGTTTGTGTATTGATTTATAAAGGCTTTTTGCTTACAGAATCAAACGAGTTGTTTTATGGTATAACGTTGTCTGTTTACTCTTCAAACAAGATAGCCTGCAGTATTGCCAGACCTGCAAACATCGACACAATTTTGTCTGACGCTTTTATGCTATGTGCCAAAAAATTCGGAAAGAAGAGGCGATACTCTCTTAAGGACAAATACAATGATATTTATGTGGTCACCCTCAGCATAGGTTCCAGTCACTGTGCAGCGGTTTTCAATCACTCCAGCAAATACGCAGAAATTGGACTGGAGTACAAAACGAGGGATTACAAAAATACTAGGGGTTCCTTAAAAACGTGTGATCTAATACCTCCTAATCATGGGTACCTTAAGTAATTTTTTTTAAAGATGTGCGTACACGGAAAATAGATTTTTTCATGTTTTTACATTTTTTTGGGAATTTCCACGCAATAGCCAAGTGATCCAAGTACTTACATCGAAAGAAGGAAAGTCAAGCAAGATGACATTCTCCCACTACATTCGCGTTGTTCCTGATTTGGACCCAGGGAAATCCGCGCATCCAGTCAACCAACCTCCAATTATGAGTCGCAACGCTGGACTAC
>VICI01002422.1:0-16761 GCA_019593645.1 Akabosia matsudoensis
TGTTTTATATGTTCAACTACTAATGAGGATGGATGTGTTAGAAAAGAAGCCATGTTTTTTCATTACTTAAATTGGACAAAGACATCAGAAAACTCCTGGTCTATTCCCGTTGCAGCAACTACAACTACTCTAAAATGGTAGTCTTGTCCTATCTGAAGCCTGGAAAACTTTGGGAGAATGGAGTCCTCCGTTTCTTGATTGTCTTTATACTGATATTTCATAAAAAGTGGGGTATACTCTTCAAATCCAACACGGGCACTTTGCTTCACAGTGGTCGCATTGAATCCACCATTTTCCATTCCATTTTCTTGCACCTGAGGATCGTCTCCGTTGACGCTCTCTACTTGCACAATAACCTTGAGATACCCTTTTACATCCCCGTGTTCATTAACTATTGGAATCCTCTCGTGCGACAGAGACGTGGGATACAAAAGATTACTCAAGTAAACATAAGAGCGTCCTATAATCCGGAACCAAGGAAAACGATCGTAAAATGGGTCAGATGACTCGTTTTGGTTTCCGTTACTAGCTGAAGGTGTGGTAATTGGAGATGTTGGTGACAGCTCAAAGTTGAAATTCTGGTACATTTCACGCATCAGCTCTAACCGATTTCTGAGTATAAAGAATTATTTTGCTTACATAACCAAAGCACGTTCGGCGATTATAAACGAGAAGCTTCCTTTTTAATGAATTTTTAGGTACTTAAAGCGCAGACTTGATTCTGCTTCGTTTCTTACCTCAATTTATCTAAAGACCATATATGAGTAGCGCCATTCTTCATATCAAGTACCTCCACGGCTACAACAGTTCCTGGTGCATCCAAGTCCCGCACACTATCAGAGTCATGATCTGGGTCGTTAGGGTGTACAACGAACTCGGTAGGAATAGGGGAATACAATGTGTCCGTAAGTAGAGTGAACTGGAATTGCACCTGGAGGAGAAAATCCGTGCATAAAGATATTGACACGAACAATTTTTACGATAACTGTACACACAGGTATAATATCTTTTGCATTAGTATGTAATGGAAACGATGAAACTAAAATGTTTATCATGTTTAAACTTTTATGACTAAGCAAAATTACTTTTTAAGTGCTACTTGAAGCTTTGTTTTTTTTTCTTTGATAAAATGTTAACTACAAATTGTTCCTCACGAATATCATTAAACTTACCTTCTTTTTCAACTCCACCGAAATGGCATTCGCCTCTTTGAGAAATATAGCGTTTCCCCATAAATCATCCCGTAAACTTGTGAAACGATGAGTTTTCCATTTGCGAAACGCTCGCAACGCCAATTCGTATTCTCTCTCGGACCAGTTCGCAATTTCATTACTGGGATCATCTAATAATCCATTTCCATAAATTGCAGCATGGAGAAAATACGGGAAAATTATAGGCAATCGGTTTCGTGGACAGAATAAAACAAGCTTCACTTCCTATCATGATCTCTAACAACTTACACGGCTCATCTTCATATTCATGCTCTGTCATATAGCTTTGCATCATTTGATGACTGTCTGCATCAGTGGCTGAAGTCATCGTGCTGTACATTGACATAGTCATCGATTGCTCATCAACTTGTCTTTGCAGCGCATCAATACGAGCTTCATAGTTCTGGGGAGAAGAGTGAAATATTAAAACGATGTGAAATATTACCTCAAAATGATGTCTATAATATCATTTCTTTCACAAGAGCGAAAAACAGGCAAATCCGCTTTCTTTTTTTGCAATATTGAGCGCTATCAACGTGCAAGCAAACATGGAAAAGCAACATCTGTGCAAAAATAACAAACTGCGACAGTGTGCTCAGAATTTCAGACAATCTTTTCTGCATCGAGTTGAAAGTGAGCAAACTGAGCGAGAACTCAACCAAAAAGCAAGCTACTAACATTATCAAGAGAAAGTTAGAAACAAGCGCTTTCTTTGTTTGAGGAGTAGAGTACTTGTCACATGAGTTTTTATGCATTTCTTTTTCGTACCTTTCTCTGCTGTTCAAAGGCATTGTCCGCTTCCTCTTTTTCCTTTCGGAACTGTTCTTCTAATGCCATGAGACGTTTTTCCATTTCCAATTTTAAGTCAATTCCTAAGGTTTGCAGTTAAGGATAGAAACAGAAATGTTTTTGTATTATCACACTCCTAAAATAGTCCTAAATAATATATTTATGCTTCCAATCATTTATCAGAGCCAGTTGTCATTAAATGTATAAGAGCTTTCTTTTACTTAGTTTTTATGTGGACTGAAAGCTATGTCTAGTTGGTAGATTTAGCGATGTTAAAGTTGTCATTGTCAGTTTTGCTTCTTTTTTTTCTCGATTTTATTACCTTGTTGCTCGAGCAGCTCGACTTGAGCAGTGTCCCAGTCACATTTATCTGTGGTTGCAACGGGTCTCCTACTTTGTGCAGCTACTTGACTTGGATTGTTAAACCGGAAAACATGATTTTTCCCGAGAATAACTCTTGAACCTGATACTAGCTCTGTAGATTCATCAATTTTGTTCCCGTTCACGTAGCATAGTGCCCCGTCCAAAGGAACTAGTTTTACAATACCATCCACGTTCTCGAAAAAGCAATGTTGGTCTTCTATATGCGCTCCGTACAACTGTATATCCTGGAATTGAAGGGGGTATATATTGCCGCTCTTAACCAAATCGTTATAGTGGAATAGCTTGGCCAATTGTTCGCAAATTAACTACGCACTAATGGTCTCAGAAAAAGATTGAGTTTTACTTACCTGAGGTGTTTCAGAACCCGCTGATCCAACCCGTGTTACGCCATCCTTAATGTAGTATAACAAGCATTCGCTCATGAAAGGATCTTCATTAAGATTAACAAGATGCGGTGTTTTCTTTGGACTGAAAACCCCAACTGTTCCGCCTGAATAAATGGAAAAAGTGTTGCATGAATTTCTTAAATGTTTCACTTCCTGTAGACGCGTATCATCATCAATAAAAGACTTTCGGTTTTAACGTCAACTAAGCTATTTCGATCCTTACCGTCCTCTTTAACTGCGACACCCATTTCAGCGAAAACAGCTTCTCTTTGCATGCGGATCTGTTCCGTTCGTTTTAGTTTGTCCTCCCACGTTTCATTTAGTTCTGCAAAAAAAATGTATCGTAATGAAATCTTCTGGTCATAACTTTTACGAATAGTTTGACTTTGCATGCTTTGATGGCGGCACTTTCTTTGGTTGCGTGTCTAATATTAAAATTCAATTATTCAGCTTCATAGGCCCATCGGACCATCATTTTGAACTGCAGAAACTTTAGGAGAAGTTTAAAAAATGACAGCATAGTTTTCCTACCACACAAATTCCAAACCATGCACGAAACGTACATTTTTGCTTCATACTTTCATTCTGTTCGAACTATTTATTTTACCTAGACTTCTACTCGAAAGTTCATATCCGGAGAACAGTTGCGGGAACCCACAGGAAAATGAGTAATGGAGAAATACACTTCGCTGGCTACTGGGGAGCCTCCCAATGGAGGCTAAAAAAGTCACATCGGACGCTTGTTTCATTAAGAACATGGGAACTAGTTCATGAAAAACATTGAATCGCTCAAGTAAATGAAAATTGCTTCTACTACATACTAGTTCATAACAAAAGTACAGCTAAAACTGAAAGTGAGTACAAAATCTAATAGCACTCTACAAAATTATTCCCGAGTAGAGACTTGAAATCATCATTCCTCCATGTTTCCAACACTCAACAGGTAATTTCAGCCTAGATGTTGTCTGAATATTACGCGTAGGAGATGTGACTTAATTGATTTAAGTATGAGCTTGAAAAACATTATACCCGCATGCAAATTTTAAGTAGAAAATTTGCGTCCATTTACCTGCAATTAGTTTTTCATTTGCGTGCAACTGATCCACGGCGTCCTCCGCAATGCTACTTGTGCTCTCGATTCCCCTCCGACCGGGATGACCTGCATTTTTGTTCAGAATAACGGAAGCCACACCACCTCCGCTTGTTGGTTCTTTAGTAGATGATGTAGTGTTTGCATTTTCAACATCAGCTTCAGCTTCTGAAATTTCACCACCTTCTCCTACGACAATCCCCTCCTGATGTAGTAGAACTTTCAGTCTTCGGATTTCGTCTTTCAATTCTCTAATTAATTTTGCGTTTGCATCCTCATTCACAACAGCTTTACATACTATTTGCTTGGCACGATCTGCGTATCTGTTTTCGCATCAATAATTGAAAAATTGTGAATCAAAATGGCGAATTGCGATTCATGCGGAAACGCTTGTGAATGTTGATTATATTTTTATAGCAGATTTAATGACCTTAGCGTTGACAATGTCTCCTCGTAATTAATATCGGCTGGACTGATTGCAGCAATCATTGCTGTCTTTGAGTTTCCACCCAAGCTTTCGCGTAAGAGCCACGTGAGCACGGAATCTCGGTAGGGAATGAAATCACCTTTTTTCTTGGTTGAAGGTTTTTTGTTCTGTTAAACGAAAGTTGAAAATGCATCTATTAGGAATAGATTGCGTTTACTACCTACTTGTATGTATTTTTAATGCCACGGTATATTTCGGGCACATGTAAAATTTTAACATCAACTGCTAACCTAACCAAACCCCTCAAGATGCTAACACATTATTCGAGAGAAAAATGCAACTTAACTATTCACCTTCGTAAAAAAAAACTTCTCATCTCTTTGGCTTAGCTAGATGAAAGAAAATTGTTCGATGTCAGTGAAGTGTAATGCTCCAGTATGGAATTCTTTCGCAAGTACTTATTTGGTTTTAAATATCTCTGAAGCTATAGCCGAGATATACTGCTATAATATATCAAGAGAAAGTATCAAATGTAGAATGTGAAATTAAGTGTACTTGTTAGAGACTAGACTTGTTTTGTTGGGTACTATACTGTTTTATTGCAGGACATTAAACATTGAGGCTTTTGTGTCAGCCATAACCTGAAGTATTATTGGATGGTTTATTCGATCCCTTAGCATTATATGTGCAAATCTACAACTCGTTCTTGAAACAAGACAACGGGCATACTTACATATAAATAGAAAAAAGAAAAACAAGGAAAAATTTCATTTGCAGAAGAACAAGACTCTTCAGCTTCTCTTACCGAACACTCTGCCAACGCTGATATTACTTTTCCTAGAGTTGTCAAGCTTTTATTGATATTTGCTCCTTCCTTCAGTCTTGTGCCCTTTGCTCCTGTGGAATCGGCGCGTTCAGAGCCTGCCAAATCCACCAATGAAATTTTGGATACCTGTGTGCGAAACAAATATAAGTGAATAACAGAAGCTGTCATGTGAAAAGGGAACAACCGTTCATCCATAAAGACAAGCGCCGAAGGATTGTTTCTGGTTCAGGAGAATAAACAAGCTTCCTAGAAGCTCTTATCGTGTATGGAATGAGTCTTTTTAACCTCATCGACAATTGTAAAAACAGCTTCAGCAAATAACTATTTGTTTTTTCATCGACGAAATATTTGCGTTTTAACCTATATCCGAAAATTTCATTTAAATGATATGACAGGGATGATCATAAGAAAACCCCACATTCAAGTGCAAACGATTTGCAATGATGAACAAAAATGATGAACTATGTGAATACAGAATAGTAACTGAGAATATCTTGTTTAAATAGTTTTCAAAGTGTGCCATATAAACCATCGATGTTCTTCATTCACTATTCTTATGCTGTTCAGTCGACGTCATTGGTTGGAAACAACGAACGGTTGCAAGAGAAAGTCTATTGTCCTTTACAAGACTGGTTTTCTACTTAAAACTACGCAAACATACAGAAGTGTGTATGTGGAACTGAGTATCAAGTTCACTTTAGGTTCATTCTACTTTTACCTTTTCAGCTGTCAAGTTGGTCATCATGTCCAGCCTTTTCTGAGTAAAAATAATAGTGAATACTGCAATGGGATCTGGAACTGGTTTCGTTCATATTTGTAGCCGCGACAGTCCTTGCTTTATTCCCAACATCCATTAACTCATGTATGTCTCTATACGAGGTCACTGCCAGTTTGCTCAGATCTTCAACATATGGTCCCAAAAGAGGATGCTCTCGTACCTTCAGATTTCCCTTGTTTTGTGGGTTCAACAGATCTCTCACTCGCTCGCAGTAGATCTCCATGTAAACTCACCTAATTTATAATGTATATGAGGTAAGTATAATCATTTCATATGTAACATGTTTCACATGAATGCTAAAGAAAGAAAGCTTTAGTTTTCTTGCTTTGTTCGCGTATTTCACTTTCCCTCCTCAGTATAACATAATATAATGTATTAAGTATTAACGTGTTATCAAAATAAATGACTTCGTTCGGGAATAAAGTAAAAGGAGACAGTGAAGGTCACGCAATCAACAGAGAAAGGAAACTCTGCTTTCTCTTAAAATATGATCAGCATTCGTAAGATTTCCATTGAAATGGCATTTTGCAATGCTCAAGTTCTTTCCTTCAGACTGTCTGAAACTACTTTTTCATTGTAAAAGAACTCATAAATTTTTTCGAATGCTAAAGCAAGTCTCAAGGGTAAAATCTTAAACAAAATGCATGTGCTTTCTACAGTAATTTATGGACTTGTATTGAACTTGTCAGGTAATTTTCAATATTTTTATCTGTTAAATCAAATAGGCTATAAGAATAAAAGCAATAGCATAACTTACCTCGACAGAGCATTGGAGACCGTCATTGTCTTCATGTATTCTACGAAATAAATCTTTGCATAGCTGCGGAATAATACCTTCTTGACCTTCTTCTTGTTTTCCCATCATCGTATATGATTTTCCTGCACCTGTTTGACCGTACGCGAAGATGCAGACATTGTAACCTAAGAAAGGTGTAAAGTAGATAGTTTTAAATTTTCAAGTAACCAAAGAGGTATCATGTTACAGAATCCAATACTACATGAAAGCAACACGAGAAGGGGAAATCCGTATGAGCTCCTTTATTGTTATTTCCTTTGAAGTCGCATACAGTTCTTATCAAAAACTAACTACGTAAAAAACAAGGCCACCGGCTTAAAGAATCATTCAACCTTGAAGATCATTTTGTCAAGGGAAGTGGTTGATTGACTATCTCTGGTTCTTCAGAGATGAAAAGTTCAAATATTAACTCTTGGACCTGAAGGGTTAGATTATTGCTTCATTTCCAGGAACTCATTTATCCTTTACATAGCTACACATTCTTCTTTTGTTTACATCTAACTGACCTTGTGTACGGCTAGTCGAGGTTCACCTTTCTTCTATTTCTTCAGGAAAATAAGTTCCCGTGAATTTTGTGCACATATCGAATTGATTAATTGTCATTCTACATGCGCAGGTGTGCGGTGTCGAGTGAAAGTTCAAGGGGCCTAAAAAATTTACTAATTTATACCTACATTAACGCATATAACAGAAATCAACACATTACGACTGAAGAACTGGAAGACATTGCAACTCTTCATAGATCATATATCTGCTTTTAGATCTCTTTGCGCTTCCGAGAAGTTGCAATAAATAGGGTTTTGGAGGTCAAGTCGGAATGGAAAGAAATCGAAGCAAATAAAATGAATATGGCTTTCATAACACGTTATTCAGTGGTGACCCTTTTTACAAAAATGTTTGTTTATAGTAATAAGACACTCAGACAAAATTTCGAAACGAAGGAGGCTGGATGATTAAATAGATGTAGGTCTTTCCTTACCTTCAAATGCATGGAGAAGCATTTCTTCCCCAATATCTTCGTAGACCTTGGTCTGTGAGGCAAACTTGTTGTCGGATGGCTAAAAGATTATCAGATAATTACAGGTACATTTTCGATTCTTCATTGTGTTCTTTCGAATCTAGATGCATTTTAAATCACCGAACGAAAAACTAAATCTTTAACTATAAAATCTTATTTCTCACCTCTGTAAAGCTCCAGTATGAGTAATCATAATTAAATGATTTAGGTGGGTCTTTACCCGATGCCTTCGGGTTGGCAATATCTGTTCATTAATAAAAAAAATATGTTATGAGTAGGTGATAAAAAATGGTCTTGTCATAAGATGTTATGCATATAGAAGACGTATGCGGTGCGGTATTCAGAAAGCAATTGCTTTGGTTAACCTATCTACTCTTAGTATACACTGCTGTTTTTAAATTATTGTTGTTACATAACTATCACCGCCCATTTTATGTTCTGGAAATTCCTGAGGTTCCGACAGTACCTTCATTACATGAAGCAAAGGCCTGTAACATTGGTACATTTTGCATTACATTAAACTGATAGAATCAGGTGTGACGGCATAAAAAATGCGTCTCTCTCCTCGTAATTTTCTCTCACTCTCACTTTGATGGAGGACTATTGGATGTCCCTAAACACTTTGCTGCCTTTCTATTTACTTCGAATCCGTTCTTGTTGCAGCTGGCTATATATTTCCAGAAGTATTTCAAAACATATAGCACAGTGTCATGTTGTTAATTCAATTCAAATAAGCATGAAAGATCGGGGCGAGTATTTAATTTAGAATAACAAAATTTCAAACGGTCCTAGGGTAAAGTTCTTTTGCAATATAAGATCTTGATATTACAACACCTGTTATATCTGTCTGCTTTATGTAGTAGCTAGCAATAAAACATAATTGAATAAGATGAAGCCTCTTAGAGCCTACTATTAATCCAAAATGTCGAAATCATTGCCTGTTAGATCTATTACTTATTGCCCAAATAACGTTTTCTCCTTTTTCTGTACAATGAAAGTAGTTTTTAAAGTACTCACATGTGGTGTTCCCTTCCATTTCGATGATACATTGACACTCATTTGTGTTTTCCCGATTGTTGAAGGGTCGCACCCTCACTGCCACTTTCACCGAAGACATGATGACAAAGTTATTTGTAAACTTTCTCGTAACTTACTACTTTCACTTGGATGATTAGAATGTAGATTTTGCCTAAAATAGTTTTAATGGCAGTAGTTAGAAAAATACATTTAACTTTCACCAAAAAGAAAGCATAATATGCATAAACGCGGAATCCTCTAAGTAACTCACACAATTATCAAGCATATTGGTAAAAATATTCATTTCTTTCAGCACAAAAATCCAAAATCAACTGCAAATTGGTTTCTTTCACATATGGCTTTCTTTATAAAACTGAACACGATAAAAAACACCAGTGCTTATTTTTCGCCAGACAATAAACACAATCAAAATAATCTTCAACGATTACTATTATTTCTTGCAGTAAATTTTTGTTGTTTTTGCTTATATTAATTCTTTTAAAGTGTTCTACTCTATTTACACACAAAATAAAGGAACAGGTAGAGAGCAAGAGAAAATAGAGAGCTCGGGCTACTCCTAGAGACAGAACAAACTGATTCACCAAAAACACATTCACCAGCACACAACCCCATGCAGGGAGGAAAGGGTGATACATTGAGATTTTCTGTTTTCCGTACATACTCTTGCTGTATAAGCGAACATAGACCAACCATGGGTAAAAGTTGCATGCTAGTTTTTTTTCTATCATTATTATTTCAACCATTGAATGTTTGAGTCAACTATCGCTGCCAAGTGGTCCTGTCTCCTTTCTCTTTTTTCCCTTTCTCATATGTGTCTGAACTGAACTGGAAACGTCTTATCAGCCGTGAAACTGGGTTGTTGGGTAAATGAATAGCAGCATACTAACATATTGCTATATGAATTGTATGGAGAGAACGCATAACATGATCCAGGTGGTTTTGATGTGATGTCACTCCCCATACCGAAGTATGTGCGGGAAATCCTCCCATATTGGGTGCGCAGAAGCATAGTGAAAGTTATTTTGTGAAATTCCCGTCGGAAGTTGTACCATCTATGCATAAAGACATTCACCTATACACGTATTGACTATGTCTATGGGTTTGGATTGATACACAGCAGTTGGCTGAGCTTGACTATGTAGACGTACTATTTTAACTGACAAGCATGGACTATAGCCTTATTCTTGGAATTAGATTGAGGGTTGGTATCTTCTGGTAATGTTTTCATATGTTGTATGCTATGATGCATGGCCAAAATAAAATAAAAGTCCGTATGATTCGGCTCTTCATTGCGTCCTCATTCAGTGAGAGAGCATTCACAAAGATATTTTTTCTACTTATGTACAAAGTATAAGGCTTGGGAAAATTTGTGCAATTTCCTGATGTATGGATTCTGTTTCAACCTAATTTTTATTCTCATGAAAGTGCTTGTAGGAGTTTACTCATTTTCACTCCTGGCTCGCCTACTTATAATATGGATTTATGGAGAGAAGTAAGTACTAATGGGACAACTTGGAGCCGTAATAAAAAACACACTTGGTTCATAAACATTGTTGTTTTCTGAAATTGTTTGCGTAGATATAACACTTCGCAAGCCAAGTGAACCAACGATGGATTTCAATTATTTCGTTTATTCTATACACGCAAGAATGGGTTTGATGTTGCAAAATGATATGCCCAAGGATGTTTTTAACATAGCAGCAAAGCAGAATGTTATTGTTTTCGGTTGTAAACATTTCTTGTCCAACAATTTGTTCA
Organism: Akabosia matsudoensis; assembly: GCA_019593645.1. Classification (NCBI taxonomy): domain Eukaryota; kingdom Metazoa; phylum Arthropoda; class Collembola; order Entomobryomorpha; family Paronellidae; genus Akabosia; species Akabosia matsudoensis. Next base: position 10,502 of record VICI01002422.1, read on the forward strand.
GAAACGTAATTTAGAAACACGCAACCCAGTTTAGAAAGAGCCCTGATGATGACTCACTCAAGACTCATGCGTCTGCGAGTATACTACATTATTATCATACCATTTTTTGTTCCATATCGACCATGTCAGGAGAAAATCATATCTTTAAGTTGATATGCTATATTTCATGATTCAAATGTGAATTCTATTTAAAAAATGCGTCCGTTTTAAATCGCATTTAACACCATGTGTTGGCGTGGTAGGGAAAGAAGCGGGGCGGGGATAGCAGCAAAACATTTACATTTAAGAGATTAAGGTCCGTGTCAATTTAATATTTGCATTTGCACAACCTCGCTCCGATCATTAAATTTTAATATAAAAACTGATGCCATGTGGGAGCATTCAAGGATTTTGGTAACGTCAAAGTGGCAATGGCAAGTCCTTCAAGTTGGCATTGGCAAATTAATGCACCCACGCAAACCATGCACTACAAATTTCCAGTATTTCAGTATTTATTGCTGGAGAAAGCCAAGACCCGAAACTACAAAAATGATACGCCTTTCTTTTGTTGTCTCTTCCCTGGATTCTCCTTTTAGCAGGGCACATAGAGAAAACCGCGAACTTTCAGCCTTCCCCTTTCCCATTAAATTACGAGCTGAGAAATCAAATACTTTCTTCGCAAAGCATTATAAATCTAGTCAGTTCGCTGTGATTAAAGTTATTTTCCTATTATAACAACTGTAAAGTAATCAGTAACGCGAGGTTGTAAATGCGTCAAGTGGAGACCAGACATCTGCCTTTTTTCGCTGTAGTTTATTTCATCATCCGCGAAATGACAACACTGCACAGATGACTAGCCGTTAGTGGGAACGTCAGGTGGAATGTGGCATGGATGATAATGACCAAGACCAAGTGTCCACAGTCAAGTCCAAAATTATTATGGAAATGTTTACTTTGCAATGATGTCAGAAGTTTCTTTGATAAGTCAAGTCACGTGAGATAACTTGTAAATATATCTGTCCCGATTGTATAACAGAAACCGACGGCATCGCGTTATGATATTTTCCGAACTCCTCCTGAACTAGAAGTTGTAACTGTAAAATATATCCATCACAATGTGGAGGGTTAGTAATCGGAGATCCCTTCAGTGTGCAAGAATAGTGATTAGTTCAAACTCCGGGGGTCAGTTTGGAAATGACCGAGGGACCGTTGTTCAGATCCCAAGGAGGGAGTTTGCGTTGCTAGTTGCGAAGGCTATAAGGTCGGCTTTGAAGTTAAGATACTTGGTCCTTGGTGGTGCTGCAGCGGGAGGTATTAGTATTCATCAGGTAAGTTTGTCACACGAAAAACGGCAGTTTACCGGATATATACTTGTCAAAATTGTATGCGTTAATCTTTTTTAGTCTTACAAGTCATGGAAGGATAATCTACCGGATATGACATGGCTACAGGACCTCCTACCACCTCCTGAGAAAATAGATGCCTGGCAGGGCTCAGTTATGGAAATGAGGGACAAATTTAAGGACTTTGAAATCGATCCAAAGTACACTGAACTAGGTCGTAGTAGAATGGCTAGTTTGAAGGAGTGGTTTGACGAAAGATTAGACAAGGCGATAAGAGCAACTGAAGAAGCAGAAAATAATGAAAACCTGACAACTTTATCCGATAAAGAGATAGACAGGGGAAACACAACTACAATTTTACAGCGAATGTCAGCAGGTAACGATATAAAATCTATTATGTGTAGACTTTATGTTCTTGGCTTTAAAAAACGCTGAGATACTTTTTTTCGCTTGTTACAACAGCCTCAATGAGTATGAAAATTCATGGTTAGTTGAATCCTTTCATCTTTAAACAAGAAGCAAAAATTGCTTCATTACCCACAACCTTTGATTTTGTAACGAAAACTTCATCTGCGCGCTTCAGTATCAATCTTCCATCTGCAGGTATTGTCGGTAAACTTGTAAGGTTTAATTGTTGTTTTTTCACTACTTTATAGCCGCGGAAGCGCAGTCATCAATGTTTGGAGGGAAGAGCAAAAGTGAAAAGATTGGTTAGTAAAGAATGATGGAGATTTTTACGGTACTACCTCGTAATAATGAATAGTTTAATATGTTTTACTTAATTTTGTACAGATTCGCTGTATAGTCGAGTGGAACAGTTACAAGAGGAGCTGATTAAAGTTCAATTAAAGTATCAAAAGGAAATCGAGAAGCTAGAAAAAGACAACAAAGAGCTACGGAAACAGTTACTGTTGAGAGGAAAGGACACACAAGTGAAGAGAAATGTTAAGGTATACGGCTAACCAATCAATCACAACTTCACCTAAAACTACATCATAGGAATAATCATAATTTACTTCTGAGCCTAGAAATCCTTGATAGACCTCTACAATGATGTTCTTGATGAACTCTCCGAATTCGATTCCACATACCGGGCTGCCGATCATCTTCCACGGGTTGTTGTAGTTGGTGATCAATCATCTGGAAAAACTAGTGTTCTGGAAATGATAGCTAAAGCGAGAATATTTCCACGAGGAGCTGGTGAAATGATGACTAGAGCTCCAGTCAAAGTAACACTTAGCGAAGGGCCGTATCACATCGCACAATTTAAAGACTCATCGAGGGAGTTTGACCTCAGCAAAGAGAGTGATCTGGTAGATTTACGAAGAGAAGTGGAGCTCCGCATGATGAATAGTGTCAGAGAAGGGAGAACAGTTTCAGATCAAGTAATTAGTATGACTGTTCGAGGACCTGGCTTGTCTCGAATGGTCCTTGTGGATTTACCCGGTGTGATCTCAACTCAGACGATGGACATGGCCGAAGACACAAAAGAATCCATCCTACATATGAGCAAAATGTATATGTCCAACCCGAACGCTATAATATTGTGCATTCAAGATGGTTCTGTGGATGCTGAGAGAAGCAACGTGACAGACTTGGTTTCTCAAATGGATCCCCAAGGAAAGCGAACAATATTCGTACTTACGAAAGTAGATTTGGCGGAGGACAATTTGCAAAATCCAGACAGAATTAAGAAAATCTTGTCTGGACAGTTGTTTCCGATGCGAGCTTTAGGTTATTTCGCAGTAGTAACCGGTCGTGGGAATGCAAATGATTCTATTGACGCGATTAAAACGTACGAGGACGAATTCTTCAGGCGCTCAAAACTTTTCAAGGCTGTGGGGTCAACCCACGTTACCACAAAGAATTTATCGTTTGCTGTGAGCGAATGCTTTTGGAAAATGGTGAGGGAAACGGTTGAGCAACAAGCGGATGGATTTAAAGCAATGCGGTTCAATTTAGAGACTGAGTGGAAGAACAACTTTCCCCGACTTCGAGAATTGGACAGGGATGAACTATTTGAAAAAGCACGGGGAGAGATTTTAGACGAAGTTGTGAACTTGTCCCAAGTATCCGCGAAAGAATGGGAGGAGTCAATAACCAAAAAGCTTTGGGAGAGCATGAGTCTTCATGTGTTCGAAAATATTTTCCTTCCTGCGGCTCAGTCTGGATCAGCAAATACGTTCAATACAACAGTTGACATAAGACTGAAGCAATGGGCAGAACAGCAGTTACCAATTAAATGCGTTGAAGTTGGATGGGAAGTGCTCAAGCTTAAGTTCATCCAGTTTCTGGATAAGGCCAAAAGCTCTAAAAATCACGACGACATATTCGATACATTAAAATCAGCCGTAGTTGAAACAGCTCTGCAAAGACATGAATGGGAAGATAAAGCTCCGGAAGTACTTCGGGTAATCCAGTTGAACACACTTGAAGATAGGTCTGTACACGACAAACATCAGTGGGATAACGCGTTGAAGTTTTTAGAGGAAAGTCTCAAGGAAAGGTTAACATCGTCCGAACACTTACTTCACGACATCGTAGGACCAGGAAGTATGGAGAAATGGTTTAAATGGAAGTACTCCAGTGAAGAACAAAGCAACTGTGCCTGTATTAAGACTGAAGTTGAGCAAATGCTTTCCCATGCAAATAAGCATTCACCTATGCTCAGCTTGGAGGAAATGACGGTGATACGGAAGAATCTGGAAAGTAGGGGGATAAAAGTCGATAATGAATTGATCAAGAAGACCTGGTTTCCTGTATTTAGAAAATATTTCCTTCATAAAAGTCTGTGTAAGGCATTTGAGTGCAAAAAGGGATACTGGATGTACTCGAAAGGTGTAGAAGGAGAAATGGATTGTAATGAAGTTGTACTTTTCTGGAGGATACAACAAATGCTGAAGGTAACAGCCAACGCGTTGCGGCAACAAGTAGTCAATAGGGAAGCAAGACGATTAGAAAAAGAAATTAAAGAAGTGTTAGAAGAGTTTGGCCAGGATAAGCATAAACTTACTCAATTACTTACCGGAAAACGTGTCCAACTAGCAGAGGATTTGAGTAAGTCAAATTAATAAGAATCGATCAGCATATTAGAGTTACTATGCCCAGCCTAACTGTGATATTTGATTTTTTTAAATTTCAGAACGAGTACGACAAATCCAAGAGAAATTAGAAGAATTTATACAAGCTTTAAACACAGAAAAATAGTAGAAAATGCAAATTAAAAATTGTTAAATAAATCATTTTAAATCGTTCCATTATATATGTGGTATCATGTAAAATGCACCTAAATATTTATTGTTTGTATTACCTACTAACTTCACAGTTCGCTGTTATATCTATAAGAAATGTTTTGTAAAACTAAGCGCATTTTTCGATAACTACTGTGGAATGATCAACTTCATGAATTCTACAAGTACGCCTTATAAACCCTGGTGGATCCAGTTAAAGGCCATTTCACTGCACTCGAACGATTCCGTGAAAATGTTCAGCGTGCACAATTGCGTAATGTAATAATGAATGTATTCCAGGTGCGTTATATGTGCTTCTGAAATTCTGAAAGCCCTGCACTTCCGGTGTTACGGTGTTCAAATATCAATAAGTCAAATAAAAATTAATAATGAAAAGTTGGTACATTTGAATATTTTTTTTATTCATACTGGGATTTGGTAGTTGAAGGATAACACAATATAGTTTCGATTATAGGTAACAATAAGTTTTGTTGATGGAAGTCAGTTGTATGTATGCATGTTAAAAATGTATATTTAAACTTCGAGACTGGATTTGGAGGATGATATACTTCACGGAACTAATTTTACGCTGAGGTAATTTGGTATAAACAAAACAAACTTAAGTAAGTTACTGGTGTAAGGAATAGGTTTTATGCATAAATTACTTGCTAAGACACTTGAAGTGTCTCATATTTGGTTACTCTAAAAGGTATGTTACTTAAATTACAGCCTTTTGGAGCCATATTTCGATCGCTACAATTCTAAAGTGATATTAGTATAAGCTTCATTGCTTACAACCATATGAATTTTGGTTCCCATTAAATGATGACATTTTTACCCTTTAGCGGACGCGCTTCCCTTAATAATACTGATTCACATGCTTTGAGAATTAATGTAAAAAAAGAAAGGTTTTCAACACTGACTTTTTAACAAACTATATAAAAGAATCTCTGAACAGGTAACTCTCTTGCTATTTTGTTTACACTTGTAATGCAATAAGCTCTATTGCGTACAAAAAATGAGTATGATTTGAATCTTAAAGCTATTTCTATACTTTCTACTCGACTAGATTATATTGGCAATCCACTTCTTTACGACATCACACATTCTATTCCTTACAACAAGACGGATAATTTTGCTTTCAAAACTGCATATCTCACCATTTCATATTTTGTATCTCATCTTGCAGTCCAGGAGAGAGCATTCAAACCAAATTAATTCAGCAAGGCATTTATGTATTAACTCAATTCTATAAAACCAACTACCTAGTTCTGCAACTGCTCTTTAAAAATAGTTCCCTTTTCTCATAACTAGCTCACCTCAATTTGTCTGGCAATTAATTGTTGATTGTACAATTCAGAATGCAATGACTGTTGATGATTAGATCGAGTTCCAACTCCAGCGAATACACCAAGCTTTAAGTAAATTTCATCGTCACTCGTCAACTAGTGTATTATAGTCTATTCACGCTTTGTTCTTCGTACCATCCTAAAAAAATGCTCAAATCAACTCGTTGAATTGAGAATTACTCCGTTTTTTTATCCAGACCATTCCTTGATTACTTCATCTTTTTTTTTGAACAACCATTTTCTCTCTTGATACTCGGATTATTAAAACGCTTTCGTGATTATCTGTTAAAGCTTAGCCTAATGAAATGTTCAGGAGGGTATACAAAAGAAAAATTGAGACTAGTGGACTATTTTTAGAG
>VICI01002423.1:0-16756 GCA_019593645.1 Akabosia matsudoensis
CCTGGCAAGAGCTATAAAAGTCGTCGTATCTTGATTTTAGACTCCCTGTGGGACTCCAGGGGGTTGCGTTGGAGACATTTGCTATTGGCATTTTTAATGCCTTACATAGTGCTATCTTCCTACCAAAAATGAACCCACGTTACATTTGAAAAAATTTCGGGCACCTGCAGGAACCTGTGAAGGGTTTATCTTAAAGGCTCAAAACGTACTGGAGGCTTATCCTTTGGTAGTCCCCAATGTGCATACCAAGTTTCAGCTTGATAGAATAATCCGTTCAGGAGATACAGAGGTCGTCATATCCTGACGTTTGAACTACTGTGTGACCCCAAGAGGATGACTTGGGGAAATAAAATTTTGGGATTTTTAATTTCTCATATAGAGGTATCTTCCCAATCAAAAATGAACCCCCATTGCGATTTTTAAAAATTTCGGGCACCTGCAGGAACCTGTAAAGGGCTTATCTTAAAGGCTCAAAACGTAGTGGAGGCTTATCCTTTGGTAGGCCCCAATGTGTATACCAAGTTTCAGCTTATAGAATAATCCGTTCAGGAGATACAGAGGTCGTCATATCCTGACGTTTGACCCCCTGTGGGACTCCAGGGGGATGACTTGGGGACCTAAGTTTTTGGTGTTTTTAATACCTCACATAGAGGTGCCATCCCACCAAAAATGAGCCCCCATTGCCATTTAAAAAAATTTCGGGCGCCTGCAGGAACCTGTGAAGGGCTCATCCAAAAGGGCCCAAAAATTCATAAGTTCTTCCTTGGGGCTATACTAATGCCCCCACAAAGTTTCAGCTCAACCGGATTAAGCGTATAGGCTAGAGGCCTTACACGGGGTCCCGGAACCACGGAGAGGCGGAGAGCCAAAGAAACAAAATACCGATCGACGACTGCTAGTAATCTTATAGCTTATCTTGCTTCGCAAAGCTTAATAAAAGTATTTGCAATGGATTATTACATGAAATTGATCCGATTGAACAATGTCTCAGATTTTTAACACCATTATAGAAATTATATACAAGACTTTTTGTTATTAGTTATTGTAATTATTTTGTTTTGGAATAAATCTATAAAAACGATTTAAATATGTGAAGCAATGTGCTTTTTTAAAATTGGGCCTGCCCATGACTTGATTTCGATGACTGTGGCGATACCGATCCACGCATTCCGCTGTTATCTTCCCTTTCTTTCAAAGATTGTCGATGTGATTTAACTTTGACTGCTTTTTCCTTCATTTCCGCGTAAACGATGGGATGGTTTTTCATAACTGCATCCAAATCCTCTCGATGCAGAACTCCCACCTCGCTTTCTAACCGAGTCACATATGAAAATCTGAATTGCTCTTGGGCCAAAAGCAACTTGACCTTGAATTAATGTAATTGCAACTTGTGCATCAGGAACTTATGTGTAGTTGTCTATGTATGATGCATGTACAAAACAACTTACTTCCCCAAAACATTCATTCTCGTAAAGAATTTCGACACAGATCTCAACGTTCGAGTCTCCATCCAGAATCACTACTTCTCCTTTTTTAATAAAGTACATGGACTTACAAACCTCTCCAGCACGTACAATGTGACATCCAGGGTAGAATATTTCATGGCGGATCCTGGTACTTATTTGTCGAATAAGGACCTCGTCAAGCTTTCCGAGCAGTCTTGACTGTAATCATATCATAAAATCATACAAATCCCGTGCTGACTTCTTTATAGACATGAGATATATTTTACACAGTAACTCACACTCCGAAGATTTTTGCCGTACAATTCCATTGCTACGTCGGCTCTTACTGTGTACGGAAGTTCTTGCATTGCATTGAAAAAAATTTGTCCTTTGCATCTCCGCCAGAGAAGCCTGAAGTAACGAAGAACTCCGGATATTTTCGAACGATTAACCCCCAGGGACAAAAAATGTATCTAAACCAAGTTTTAATATGATGCAATTTTAGCAATAGCTTCAACACAGTAAATAGGGCTTAGAAACCTTACTTCCATAACGGACAACTTGTTCCTAAACTCAATTTTAGAAGCTAATGAAGCTGCTAAACATTGAATCATCTCTCCCGTCAGGAATACGAGTAAAAAGAAGGAGGAAAACAACATGAAAATCGTCACACACATTTCCGCCGTGCTCTTAGACGTTATCTCAGAGTAGCCAGTGAAAGTCAGAGTGTTGACGACATAGTACATCGATAGCAAGTATCGCTCAAAAGTTGTCGTTTCGTCGAGTATTGCTCCTGGTAAAACGTGGACTAATCATTTTACCAAAACACCAAAAATAAATACGCCAATTGTTCTTTTTTCTTGCCTTTTATAAATTCCTTTTGGATGCTGTCCATCCAAGACCCGTTCACACAAGCGTCCATTTGGCAAGCCAACAAATACCAAACGCATGCCCATAAATGGAAAAGAAAGAAAACAAGAACTGTTATCTTGAAGATTTTCACTCTAATCGTGTGCATTTTCAGGGCAGCGTCCAAGGTTCGTATGTGCCTAACCAGGAGTATCTAAAAGTGTAGATACATACTTAGAAAATTATAGACTGTAGACAGATAGCAAATGAAATCTTTCGAAATTTCGATCCAACTCCGACGTACGATCCGTAATATCTGCACAATTCTAAGATACTCCCCTTTTATGCTTGTGAAAAATGCAATGAGAGACAATGGGAATGTTGTCACAAGATCCAACCAAAATCCGTCAATTCTTTTCAAGTATCTGCGTGTTTACATTGAAAATTATTCTGCATTAGATTTTCCATTGGAGCTTAGTCCGTTTTTTCTTACCGCATTGTAATTGCTTTCACTTTTGTAACGAGTAGCATCGAGTCGTCGTAGTAGGCAAGGCGAAAGTTTATTAATATCCGCACCACGAAAAACGCCTCCACGAGCACTCGTGCAGATAAGATAAGATAAGTGCACTCGAAAACGGTGTAATTGATTTTTTCGTGTGTACTTGAAAACACAGCATCATATGAAGTGATCCAACAAGAGAGGAGAGTCATGAATAGATAGAAAGGCACCCAACCACAGGCTCGTGAATCTGGGTGAATAGTGCACTTCAGGAGCTTCCGTTTTCCTGGCCTGGAGAATTTTACGCAACATACATAAGTATTGCGCTAGTAAATGATTTAAATTGTTTTTGAGCTAAAGCTTACTCTTGGACAAAATGTAAAATACCCCTTTCGTGTCTTGGGCACCTTCCAAAAGTGAAAAATCTACGCCACCATCTTTTCTCTCTCAGTTTTAGCACATCCTCTGAAACCCTTTGATTTTTGCCTACGGGTAGACGAGTTACGTCAATCGTTCTTCTTACCTGATCACTGCTTTTATTTGCAGTGGCATCTTGGTTTTCGCCCGTCACTGCAAGTCGGTCATTTGTTATTTCTGCATCATTTTCCTGCTCAACAGTCATCATAAAACCAACTCCGCTTCCTAGTATTTTGGACACGACCCTTTCACTAGCAACTGCTTGCCAGTAGTGGTTATGTGAGCAGCTTTCTACTACAGCTCTAAGATCTGGATTCATTTCCAAGAACTTCAGGAAAGTCTCATTATCAATAACGAAAGCATAAACATCCTCCAAAGCTATCGCACTATAAAGCCTTTCGCTTCGAAAGTAAGGTCCAACTTCTCCCAGCAAACTGCATGAAATACACCAAATTTTGGTAGGCAAACGTGTCTCATGAAGCAGCAAGAATAGAGCTGCTAACCGTTTCAGTATATCTTATTTGGTATCTCCACTCTACGGTTAGTAGCTCTATTACAGCAACTATGATTCTATTATTTTACCTGCCTTCTCCAACTTTACAAATAATCTCATCGCGCACATCAGAGCAAACAACAGCTCCTCTCACTATGAATATTATGTCGTCACACAAGTCTCCGAAGCTCATAAGATACTCACCCTCCCCGTAGTAAACTTCTCGGAGAGAACCTCCAAGTAGCCGTAAACCAGGGTCATCCAAAAATTCGAAAACGGGTGACTAGCAATATCCAAATACAGCACTACAATCGCAATTTCTACAATAACTCGTGCAATCTTATGCAATTTCCTGAGCAATTAACCTTTTCTAGAGCCTCGCCATAAAGCTGCTTGATCACATCAGTCTGCAGCGATGGAGGGAGTTCATTCAACAGTATGGATGGATTAAAACCCCGACTTTGGTTCCATTGGTGGGTAAATACTTCGATAACTCGCCTTTAAAAGTTTGCTCCCATTATAAAACCGCCTGTTTTTTTCTATGTTATAAAGCATATTTACCTCGTTATATTTTTCTTGATTTCCCGGCCCTTAAGGAACTTCTCAATGAAGGCCATTTTTTCTTGTAAAGCCATTTTATAGGGATCTTCAAGGTCTAAACATGACGCCAACTTGCCGGTGAAGTATGAGATCATCAGAATACCTGGAGAAAGTCACTCAGTACAATGATTTGGTTGCGTTTTCAGGATTATCTATAATTAAGCTATTGAATAATCAAGATAACCTACGTCAACCTAACTTACCTGAGGTAATCACGAGAATTGCGATCGTCTCATTAGCCCGATCACTTTCAAACGGTATGTCGTTAAAGCCGCAATTGAACAGAGTTAGTGCAAACCAGTATGAGCCCACAACATACGAAGAGAAAGTGTCATACAATCCTGCGCACATGGACCGTACGTTTAGCTCGTTCCGAATAGTAATGCTCGTGGAAATTAACTGATCATACCTTTCACACGTATAGACAATGTATTCAGTAACCCATTCAAAATCCAGGCCTTTGGATTGACACAGTCTCCAATTCGGCCAGTTGTCGTGACTGAACAAACTGGGAGAATGGAAAAGCAAACGCCAAGGTTTATCAAGATAAATATCAAAGGGGCCACTTCGAGGACGCTGTAACCCATTAGAAACAAACTTATGCACATGTTTATAATCAAAGACAATAATATAACGATTGACTCATTAAAAAGTGTGCCTCTCTCTTACACAATGAACGTTAGACTCCGGAACAGAGTTTTCTCCAAGATGTTGTTGACCATGAGTACATACGTTCCCTGCAGCAATCTGTTCAACCTTAGCATTGAAATAATGTGGTGCATATTGTTGAAATCCGGGTCACTACGGTTGATCAGATAGACTACATGGTCTACTGGAAGACACGAAAGCAGGTCAAGCAAGAAATTTCTTTTCAAGTAGTGCACAAGCATGGAACAGCTATTTGTGATAAGCTGATTCTTTGCCCCTATGTAAGCTGTTCGCATTGAAATAACCCTGAAGGAAAGTTTGGAAACTAACAATGTAAATTCATTTAGAGATGTAGTCCCGGATGAATTGTTAAGACACTTACATGTCTATCCAGACAATCATATCGAAGCCTAGGGTCATTAAGAAGCCGACCAAAGGTGGGAAAGCAAACGATAACTGTGTCGCTGTCAGCACGGTTGAAGATGTAGCAGCGATAACGCGGAACGTTGTCCAGCATTTCAAAGCGTATCCATACGGTAAAATAAAAAGGCCTTTGTTCCATTTAAAAATTTGCCGACATTTGGCACAGAAGCTTGTACGAGTGCTGGTATGTTGTAGTGCGGGCAAATCAAACGCTGGAGAACTCTCGATGTGTTCAGCCATAAACTCTTCAGAGGGGTAAACTAAGATTCCCGTTTCCGCCCAACTTTCTTCAGCTTTCGTCTCCGGTTCCTGTATTTAAGAAAGAAGTTAGCACACTGTACGTATATGTGTGAAAATAAATTTTCCTACGGGTGAAGAAAGCATTTGTATCTCGTGATCCAATCGGTGGTGGGTGTCGATCACTTTTTGGAATCTTTCATATGATAAACAAAGAACCTGGCAATAGGTCGACGTGATTAGCATAAAATCCGTATTGGCCCCAAATAAAAGCCCACTCATGCCGAAGTAGTGGCCTTCTCCAAATACAGCTACTTTCTTGTCTGAATGGACAACTTGCACATGCCCCTTCAGGATTATGTACAAATACCTCGATTTCTCCATAGGGTACAGAATAACTTCTCCGGGCGGCAGTATGTAATGCTTGAAAGCTTGACAGATGTCAATAAGGGTACTGCGTTTCAAGTACTGTCCAACATTTAAGTCAGAATTCATCCTTGGTATAAATTATAACGATAACGTAATAAAGTCAATGACTTCTATGATTCAGTACCATGAATAGAGGAATCCTAGAAATGTACTTATATGCCATCGAAAAATACACTCTGTTCCTCATTTCAGTGGGAGCATCCCAAATAAGTTTGATGTCGTTCTGCACAGAGGCTCCTGAATAGTGGCACCATTGAATGCGGTAGTGGTCTAATACCCGACTCATTAGAGCGTTCGGAAATTTACGCTGCTTCATGAAGCACTTAATGGAGTAGAATTTTTGATGGAAGGATCTCCTGGAGGCATAGCATCATAAACAATTTTTAGTGAGAACATTAGACATTTTGTGGGGTGCGTTCAATATGTATTTATTTACAAGTATCTTTTTTACCTTTGTCGACATTTATTCACAACAACCGCGATTACTCTGGACTGCAGACCAAGTAAAACGAGGCGTCCAATGATCACGCCTAATGTTTGTCGCAAATTCATGTTAATTACATTTTTATTGTAAGCGTAAAGTATAAATCCAATACCTAAAATATCTATTATTAATTCATTGAAGTGTAGTGATCGGACATCTCCATACCCCAGATTACTTGTAACGTCGAGGGCTCGATAGTAGGATGTCAAGTATGATAGTGACGGATGTCTGCAAACAAAAATATTCATGCGTGTGCGGAAACTGTATGAAAGCTGTTACACAGGCAAAGTGACATAAAAGTTCAGGAGAAAGTTCCGCAATTTTTACCCGGTTAGATCTACATGAAGTATATAGCTGACAGCAAATAAATGCGTAATGTAAACGAGCCCGATTACTTGTCTAATTATTGTCTTGACAAGAATTGGTCTTAGGCGGTACCTGTCCTCAAAGTGAGCGAAGAACTGGAAGATCTACACCAGAACATCCGTCCTTGAATTTTTAGTGCCTTATATTATACAGAAATGTACTTCTGTTAGTCATATTTACCAGATAAACGTTGAACAGTCTGTTAAACTTCAGCAGATAAAAGTAACGTGAAATATTCCCATCCGCGTCTTTTAAGAACGCGATGAAAACGTACTCGATTGGAAGGAAGAATAGTATCCGCAAATAAAAAGATATCCTTTTTAGTCTATATTTTAGGATACTCTTCGATCGTTCAATGGTTCCTGTCAGAACACAAATGTAAAGTTTGTCACATGCATAATCCATGCATGTTTGTTTGTCATGCGATTACTGGTATAACAGGATTATTGATTACTTTCAGGGGTGATCACTATTTGAATCGTGTCATAAAACAGGTCCACAACAAGTACTAAATCAGTGATATGGAAAAAGTAATCTGTGTACCCTAAATTCTCCCCACGAGCGAATTCATAGGGCTAAATATACGGTGTAAAAAAAGGTCGAAGATTACTTGCGTTTTTAAATCACGAACGTTGATTTCATCAAGATGATATTACTTACGTAATACCAAAGTACAGCCAATATAGCTAAGACCACAATCACCTTCCATATGAAATCACATACCCCTTTTGACGGGCATTTCAAATGTTCAAGAGCCCGAAAAAACGGAGACTGTCTCTTATTATGATTTAAATTCGAATACGTGTTGAAAAAGTTGTCTGGAGCAAAAACTGTGACCGGGGAGCGTGGAATATTCAGATCCGCTGACAAAGATCCTGCCCGCGCAACATCGGTTTCAACGGCAATATAAGCCTCTGCCAACAACTCCTTGTAAGTCTTGTTCTCAGTCCTGGTGCAGAAATGATTACAAACTGTTATTATGTATTAGTAGATCATGGATATTTTAAAGACTTTAAAAACCTACCCTTCCGAGAGATACATAGAAGTCATACGTGCTTCCATTCCATATATATCCAGGTCCTCAAAGCTCCCGTCAAAGCTACCTTGAGCACTGCTACGTGGACGCATAACATTTTCAAAGTTGAAGCCCATTTTTAATTGACTTCTACGGGTCTGCATAGCCTGCCTTTTACGGAACTCGCTTAGAGCCTGGAAGGCCTTGCGATAGGTGTTATGCTTCTCACATAAAGCCAGCAAAAGTCCTGACTGCTCTAATCTGGCCTGTAAAAAGATTATTCTTTTAACAAAGCAGTTTTAAAAGCTACATGTGTGATCCAACACATTATGATACCTGCATGCGCTGCTCTAAAACCGCGAGAAATTGAGGAAAGTCACTTAAAACTCGTCTCATATCGGCCCGCTTAAGAGTCAGAATATCACAGTCCGTTGCACATCGGACAGTTGCAATATGGGGGTAAGGCTGCATCAAGTGCATTTCGCCGATAATCGAGCCGGGCTGTATAGTTGCAATTGCATTACAATCGTCGTCGCCCAGAATCTATTTGAAATATGGAATTTGTATCCGCGACTTTGATTGGAATAAACAATGGTGTATGATGCATATACACTGCTTCTTCTCGACACATACCTCGAGTACGCCCTTGGCCAAATAGTACATGCCCACTCCGGTCTGATTTCTTCGGAAAAGAAGACCTCCTGCCTGATAAAACTTGTGGGTTGTGTACAACGATGCACTCATAAGAAAAGGCTCGTCTAATCCTTTCAGTAGTGGCGTCTACAAACCATAAAATGTATTTTGTTGGCTGGTAAAAGTTAGTGAGACGGTGAGTCAACAGGTTACTATTTAAAATAATGAACAACCCACTTGGTTTAAAACAGACTTGTTTATATCATAACACAGCTCGCTTTTGATTGCATGAGGTATCTCATCCACAAGGTCAACGTGCAAAATTCCTCTACTCTTCGTCCACAAGTATTTATAGAAGCGGTCAACCTCTTCAATTACTGACTGAGTCACTTTGTACAAACGCTAACCATGTAAAAGAAAGTTTCCGAATTGTATCGGTCAAATGATTTATATCCAAAGGTGACTATAAATTGTCTATATGGTAGACAATAATTCATAATATAAATAGACATCTGTCCGTGCTTACAAGATGCTTACGAATGGCAATAAACCGTCGAAAGTATATTTCCCTTGCAGCCCGTTTTTCAATAAAAATCGCAGACAACAATCCACTGATCTGGGCAAGTACGAAAACCCAGAGTATAATTTCCGTCAATGTCGCGAAGGCTACTTCTTTAGCTTTAGAAAGCGTTGTCTTCACATCTCCAGCTCTGCAACAAAGCTCATTTTTAAGCCGTAATATAAACCTGTCGAGGCTAATTTATTTGTTTTCTTCTAGCAGCTTACCCATATCTAAACATAGTCATAATTGTCCAGTATAACGATGCTAGATAGTGAGTGAGTAAGACTGGTCGACTTGCATCATTGCCTAGCAAAGGATAGCTTCGGAAAATTTTCAAGTTGCCAATCCAACTCTCAACTTCACAAACGTCAACGGTTGCTTCATCTGGGGTCATGTCTAAATTCAGCATGGTGAACTCTTTACACGCTATTCGGTGCCAGAAGCAGGCCAGAATGTGAAGGAGGAAACAAACCGATAGGGCACTGCGTAGTATGAACAACGCAAAGTCCCCTAAACATGTCCATGCTCTTCGATTATTTAAAATGTTCCTATTTTCTATTTTCGAAAGCCTTAAATAATTCATGACTAACCAATCACTAATTCCCGCTCCCATTTTTCAAAGAAATCAAAAATGCTGCGAATCCTCAACAAGTAATTGAGTCTTGATATGATAATGAAAACCTCCCATGTCTGAAATTGGAGTCGGAAGTCATCTTGCGCGCTTGTCGAGTTTACGTCTTCGTCAGGCACTAAGCTTGAGCTTGTTAGTAGATAGATCATGAGAATAACACAGTCAAACGGGAAAACAGATAGTAGAGTGTACACAATATCCCATCCTGTGTAGCCGTAAGTTTTAAGGGCGTACTTTGACTTGATAAGGATTTGCAACCATTTCGAAAACAGGCCTATGGCGTGGACCACATTGATAAGGTGCATGATTCCCCAACTCCAATGAATAAACTGCACGTCCTGTAAGAAGCACTGTATGAACACGAACCAGGAGATCGAGAGCAAGCATGATGCAAAGAAAATGACGTCGAAGGCTTTACTCTCTAAGATTCGTAGTGTGCGGGGATATTTGGCTTCCTGAGCTTGATTCCCTGCTTTTAAAAGATTTCTTTGGGATGCATCCCAGACTCCCCGTTTGCTCAAACAGGGAAAGATGCGCTTGAGTATGCGGAATCTTTTGTCTTTGCTGTCCGAATAAGAGTCAGTAAGAACAGATTTTGTAGAGTCGGAGCGGATTGATTTCCTGTTGACGCTGAAGAATCGTTCGGCACCGTCCACCTCTCCGCGTGAAGTGGGATCATGATCACCCGAGCTCATCCTTTATTTTTTCAAAATGTGAGGAATGATGCAGCTGTGAAATTTTAATTGTATCCGAAAGGAGAAGCTTTGCAAAGACTCAAACGAACGTAAACGCAAAAATGGCAATGTGACTGTGAGACCAGACCCAAGGGTCCATAGAGTCTCTAAGTTTCCATATGGACCTACCGCTTACTCTATAGTTTCTAACTATGAAAACTATAAGTTTCCATAGTTCCAAACCAACCCCACCTTTCCTTCATACTCTAAGCAAGGGTCAGACCCTTCCACTATACTATACTCTTTGGTCTTTTCTTTGACTAAATAGACATAAACATATTATCTAGGGTTAGGATGAGGTTAGGTTAAACACTTCGTAGCCAAGCAGCGGCCGGAAAAGCTTGAGAGTTTCAATGTGGAATCTTGCGTGCATTTACCACTGTGAAGCATACAGTCGAGAGAATCGTGGCCATTTTCTCTTTATCCACTTTCTCTCCACAATAAAATTCACTTCATACTTTGATAGCTATCGAGCATGTTTTGCGATAATTTTATTAAGTTCTATCAAAATATTCTGGGTACCAAATTCCTTCACAGAATTTAGGAAATTGTACATTTTTCGCTTCGGGAAAAATCACAATGATCTACGTCCGTCCATCCCATATCTCCCTGTAAAATATTGTTTACAACTGCTCTTGCCAAATATCCGGTGGTCGTTGCTGTGCAGGCATTAAAGAAAGGATAGAGCTCATTGGTGTTTGGGTTTTTATCACTAATTTCTAAAGGTGCGTTTTGTTCTTGCAGATCCTAAAATTAAAACATGTATCAGGTATATATGCTTGGAAATTCGAGTGAATTCAGGCGCTCACCTTTTGAAACATTCTGAATGCGCTCGCAACGGTTTTGTCAACATCCAGACTGCCGCGAAATGCAAGCTCTGGATTACGATTCAAAATAGTAGAAACTACACAAAGTAGCTCAATAACGATATGGATATACTCGGGATGCTCAATGTTGTGTAACATTGACTCAACAAGAAGTGCAAAGTTTAGCTCGGAGAGCGTCATGTGTGTTAAAATAGGCTCTTGTGGTATAGATTTTCCCGCGACTATAATTCCACCGGGCGTCTTCTTCAACACATGCCACACTCGAGCATAGAAGTTTATGGGAACACGACAAAGACATCCTTCAATTTGCCTCTTCTGATACACGGTTAGTCTTTAATTGAAAGGATTGAAAAAGTTAAGCTTGATTCATGTCCAATGCCGCTGAAAAATCTCTTTCATTACTTTGATTTCACATCTGTTTCAAAATTTACTGAAAGTACGGCTTCCAACAGCCGACGTACTTCACTTGGGCTGCAAGCTTCGAGAGGAACGTTCGGATCTTCATTTGCTGCGTTTTCTTTGTACAGCACTATCGCTTGTAGAATCCACCTATTATCAAATAGAAGGATAAAATGTTATATGACATATAGCCACCAGCATATCTGATTATGATTATGTTTCTCATCTTACCCCATACGCAATTTCAATATCCCTTCGAAGAGTTCCGGATTTGTGACGATCAATTTGCCGCAGTACAACGCAGTTTCCTGTTGCAAGACAGCTTGTACTATTTCATGACATTGAACCTTGGAGTAAACTCCATCTCGTATTTCGGCCGGAGACATGGGCTTATCTACCACCCATTCTTCTTGTCCAATCATTCCAAACGTCAACTAATAATTTTTTAAAAACAATTTGGAACTTGCTGTTGTATTGTGTCAAATCAATGAGAAACCTAACCTGTTTTCCGTTAACCAAGATTGTTGTAATATACGGGCTAATACTGTCGACAAGTTGGACCAACAAACTACTCGCATAGCGCACGGCTGCCCATAAGCGCAACACGCCAGATTGAGCGTGCAAAGTTATCAAATGATCATGAACCGAGCTGCCGTCGATCTGGAAGTGCTCACCTTCCCGTTTAAGTAGAAATCCGAGTAATTGGCAGCGAGCGTAATAACCATCAATGTATTTATAGGCCTCTAAAATCTCCCAAGTTGGCTTCGTACTGAATTCCTAGCTCCACAACAAACACTCATATATATTATCTAACTCGATCCTATATGGATACACACAATGCATACATATACAGTTCTATAATTAGTGATTCTCACTTTGTAGTCTTTGCAAGGTTCATTAAAAATGATTGTTTTTGGCACATCTGTTAAGCTTTGGTATCCACTGTATTCGTGAACCACTTGACGAAAAGGTTTTATCCCTAGTTCCTCTGGATCCACCATGTTCATAAAGTCCAAATGTTCTAAAAGCATTACATGACATGTGACAACGTGACATCTGCCGTTTTAAGACTACAGAACTACAGCATACCAACACAAGATGAAGACAAAAGATTTTGCAATCTTCCAATGCGAACCTTCAGACCATCACAATGACCTTTCTTCAGTTCTGCGAACAAGTCCAACATCTCTTTAAACTTCCTATCTCTAAAGTGAGCAATGTACGAACACAAGTTGTATTAGCACCAAGACGGGGAACCTGATGTAAAAAATTGTTTTTACCTCATATGCTCCTCTCTAATCAGTAGTACCATCGTAGGTCGGCCAGAAACTCGCCAGTACTTTCCTACAAAGTGTAGTTCAGTTTTGATGTCGTCGATGAGTAGAGCCATATCATGAGACAAATAAAAATCCGAAACCTCAAATATCAACGGATAGCAGAGAACAGTTTGACCGCAAACGCGATATATTTTTGACGTGCCAAGCGCGCCAATTGGCCTACAGAAAAAGATCTGTTTTATATCAATCTGAGAAATGCATTGCAGCAACAGAACACTTTTGGGAAGTTACCTGGAAGGTCTTCCCCGTAAACCAAGCTTGTTGTTTATTCCTAAATGCTCATACACTTTCACTAGCTGACTAGGAGGCCAAATCTGTACTGGTTCGACTTCATGTGGTGTCTGAGTTTGGATGCCGTATGTGGCCATCATTGCTTGTAATCTTTGAGATTCAGCGATTAGCACCACTTGTACTACGAGGTCGCTGGCTATTCCCTGAAAAGCCGAGTATCGACCACCACGCCGTGGACGATTGTATGAAGGCAGGTATCTTCGCACCAAATCTACTTCGTTGACATGCACTAACCCGCTGGTTAGCAGTTGAGCAATAATATACATTGACTGTCCCCACAAAAACAAGTTATTGGCATTTCCTTCGGGACTGAGATGCCGAAATTGACTACCAGGCTCCTGCTTCTCCGCCTCTATATTGTCTTTTGGCACAAGGAAGTACATAGGCACTATAGGATCTGAAAATTACATACACGATTTAATTGATCAGAACTCCTGCATTATCTTCCCCAATGTACATTGACTTGCCTCCAGCTGCATCCCGAACAAGCCTTTGCTTCGCAAGCTGGCAGTATTCTTCAACTTGGTCTGGAAGTCCTTTGAAAACTCCATCAATAACCATGAACAAGTAGAATATTGGCCACTCGCATTCAATGTTTTCAAAATCCTAAACAGTTGAGAAACATTGAAAACTGGTACATGATTCGGTCATGACAGACTGGTCAAAAGTGTTTTACTGAATTACAATGGTTTTTCCCTTTGGATAGAACCGCTCATTGGGCTCCTCCAAGATACATTTGTAGCCGTCCCTGAGAAACCTTTTGAATCCGTATTCGCCCTTCAGTTTGCGGATTACTTTGTCCTTCGTTGCGGTGTACAAGGATTCGTCGTGCGTAGCTGGGCGAAAACCAGGATAATTTTATAAACCTCAACTCCAAACGTTCCCCAGTATCTGGAGGTTTCTGTGTAAAATTATTATTACCAAAAGCTGGAAACGATATGACAGGTAGCAGCGATGCATCAGTATTCTTGAAAATAATATGTTCCCGATTATTTCATTAACGTTTAATCACTCTTCGAGAGGAAAATATGTAAAAATACCTTTGAGCTAGACTCTCGGGGTAGTAATGTTTCAAATATACTTCTATTCCTATTGTGCGCATCAATGTCAACGAATATAACACTCCATGATGCCCCTTTGTCGCCAAACAAATTATATCCGTTTATCGCTTCCAACGCTGCTTTTGCCATCCCAATTGAGCTAGCACGCAACAAAATATTTATGTTGCAACCAAAAATGTCAAAGAAGTCATTTATAAAAATAGTACTGGTTTCACGAGTGTAAAAACCTTGCATGAATCTCAGCAGTTCCATCATTGTATTTACTGCCTCGCTCCCACATCCCGTAGTCTGGAGTTCGATAAGCTCTTTCCACATAGTACACCAAATTCTGAATGAACGTGACTTCATCTTGGGTATAGATAATTTGCAAGCCTAAACAAAATCGGACAAAAAAATTTATTTGTACTTTGTATCAAAACACCCCTAAAAGTCGTACATGAAACTTACCAGATGAAGTCATTTGTACTAAAAATATCAGATAGAGTGACACGATGTCAATCTGTTTAAAAAAAGGACCATAAATCTTTAAAATCTTGAGCTTATTCATTAGCAAATTTCATATCGAACATGCTTCTCACCTGCAAGTGGGAGTACTCTGAATCCGAGTAAACTGTGTCCCCCGTGTTCAGATCAAACTTTGAATGGAGTGCATTTTGGGGGCACTGATGCTGCTTAAAGAGCTCCACACGGGGAGCTTGCCTAATCCAGCACTCCAAAATTCCCCGCATACATTTGACAGTTGACTGGCCCAGTTCGTGGCTCTTACCACGGTCGTCGTCGATCCGTCTTTGAAGGTAGAAATGCGTGTCACGGTCTTGTCACGTGAACGTTTTGCTTTTGCACATGAATGTATAAGGTTTATGAAATTTTTATGAGAATACCTGTACGCTTGGTATAAGCTCCAAATCGCTGCTGCACAATAAATGCTGTCCCGAACGCTTCCAACTTTTGTTTCTGCCGATAACACTGGGAATATTCCAGTCGTTGGACTTTGATATCTGAGCAGTTGCCTTTTAACAATTCCATAGTAAATGTCAAGCTGTCTGACAGTATCTTCGTAGTTGAGATTGAACCCTCTGAGAAATCCTTCCATTTCTATATCCCCAACACTTGGTTGTCGTGAGATTGTTCTTTTGTCGAAGTCTAGTGGTTCACTGGTCGTCAAAAAGTTCATCATGTTCTCTCTGCTCATCGTGCGTCTTGTGTTTCTGCGAGCAATGAAAGGGGCTAAAACAGCATGCGCTAAATCCCACACTTATTCTCAATCAATGAAGGTATCTCTAGTTTAAATGTAGTTTGTACATACAATATACCTCAGCCGTTTTTTTGTTGTTGTTGTATGGTGCTGTGATGCAAATGAAACGGGGTATCAAACAAAAAGGAATTGACGATTTCCTTTCTTGTTTGCCGTTCGCCTTGAGTTAGAAGACTTCTTTGCAGGATATATTTTATTACAATCAAAATCAAACCAAAAAGAAGACGCTGCCGCAGCTGGTACGCTTGTAAGCTTTATAGTTAAAGCGCTGGATATAATCGAGGTATGGAATCAAAAGGAGAGCAAAAAATTGCTGATATTGAGTTAGCCTGTTGCAAAAACTTGCAATGCATGCTGACTTCTTGTATGTATGCTCACTATGCTTGCTATGTAATGGTGAAGGCCAGACATCTTCAGATATGGCACACATGGAATTATGGCCATGGCTGCTTTGTCCTCTTCCTACTTCCAATGCACAAACGCGTAACACTTTGGTGAATTCTGACACGAAAGATATAAGCATGTAAGCTTTCCACGTGAGGATGGAGGTAATGACGGTGAAAGCATGAGGTTTTACGTTTTAGACGCATGAAAACAAAGCAGTCAGCCAAAAATTGTCGTGCGATGCGATTGTACTTTATATACATAAACATGGATTCAGTTAGCTTGTACCGTGTTCATTTTATTCGTGGCATAGCCAAATACTGAATTGAGGTTTACGACATAATAACGACATATCATGCATTGTGAGGTTTTAATCTGTCCGAACGGACCTCAGGGGCACGAAACATGGCATCGATCAACGTCACACATTTTTAGTAGAGGAATGACAAGAGCAAATTAGTGAAAGTTAATATGAAACATTAGAGCAATGTGGAAGATGTAATAAATGAGTTAAGGACAAACCGCCTGCCAATCAGTGTGGAAAATTCAGACTGCCTCTCAGTCATTGAGATTTCTCTGCGAATGTCTCTCTCATGGCACTCATGATAAATTACTAACAGCGTAGCCGAATATTTTTTTAAAGTAAATATTAATTTAAACTCGAACTTTTGCAAAAATACGATAATTCATGGAAGTACCATTACTCTAATCCTTTACACAAACAAGGTGAAAGAATT
>VICI01002424.1:0-16755 GCA_019593645.1 Akabosia matsudoensis
CAATCACGAAGTGACATATTTCTGGTGATAGGTTTTGTTTTAGAAAGGGGATATATTTGTAATCCACGCAATATGGGTGCAATGATAGTAAAAGCAATATGAAAATGACAAATGTAAGCATTATACAAACTTACTTTTGCACGCATGTCGATAATAATTGTTTTTATTGTTTTTTACAACCTGCGTATAGTGTTTATACATTCTAAAAACTCATCGGAGATTGAATAAAATTTTTGAAAAGATAATTAAAATTCTAAAATTTGTCGTAAAAAGCTATTCTCGCAGTGAGTCTGCTGTATCAAAAGCATATCCACACACTTTCATGAATTTAACTCTTTGGATTCAATAAAAAGCATGACCAAGGTTGGACTGATAATTGTAGGAGGAAAATTAATTACAAGTACTTGCGAGGCATCTTGAATCCTAAATATTCACAGTTGAGTAACGGTTTTCAGAGTTGTCGCCCATGATGTAACCCACCGCCACTTGTATTTCAGCCTAAAGTTCGGCACTTTATCACGCAACCTAATTTTACTCAAATTTTGTGCTTCATTAGCAAAGTGATGGTATATCGGCACTTCAAGGCTACTCGACTATTCACCAACACTCAATATATTTGGCAGGTGAGTGATCAAAATTACAACAATCGTGTTAAAATCTTCATGAGCGTACATTTGCACCTTTAAATGCTGAAAGGGTAGACATGTGTGAGCACTGCCCTTAACTACTGCGGATAGTGATTATGATGAGATATTATGTAAACCCAAAGGGCACAGTCTGATCGAGGGCGATTCCTGGGTATACGTAAGAAGAACGAAAGTCGAAACGTCGCAGTGTATAAAAATCCCTGCTGTTCTACACGCACGGCTTCCGAATCTTTGATTAAACCCCACCGATCATTCCACCATACCTGAAAACGCACTGGTGTAAACACCATCGTCGACGTAGACTCGAAAACCGATTTTATGTTTTTTGCAGGATGATCAGGTAATCAATACAGGAAAATGCGAGGATATCTTTTTGCTGTAGATGCTCATGAAAAATCTGTCAATAAGACATTCATCTATGAAAATAAAAATGTGTCATCCTATAATTGCACGATTTGGCGTGGTACATTTTACTTGTACACGCGACTTTTCAAGGATAGTATTTTGGAATATTTACATGACTGATTGTCAATGCGCAGTTTTGTATTTCCTCTGAAAAAGGTCATAACGTTGCTTAATATTAATCGCTTGTCTTCAGTCGTGACAGAGCTGTTTGTTCGGTTAAATATACAATTTAGCGAAGATTTGATCACTTGACCTTTGAAGTACCTATTCGTGACAGAAAACGACACAACGAACTCATGTTAGTTTGTCACATCCATCAACTTCCAGGTTAAGGCAGTTTCAGCCGAGTGAGTGAATGTCAAATCCTCAGCACCATTGGCGAGTCTCATTTCATTTCCATCGTCAACCTAGTTCAGATGGACCTGTGGAACGGACCTCATTGATGAAGATTCCTACGAAGGCATTTTAAGCACATATTTATTTCCCTCCATGTGTTTGAAATAGATAATTGAGGAAGCACGTGATTTTCTTATCACTCTTTTGGATTTGATTTAGTTGCATTGTTATATGAGACGCGTATGAAAAGCATTGTTAAGAATATGTGCGAAATGTAAACATGAGGCAAGTTCTTCATAAGATATTAAATGATACGCGGTCGCGGTATCACGTCTCAGCGTTAATACTATTTTCAACTGTCTATTGTTGTACAGTGACTAATATTCATGCAAAGAATACATGTGTAATCATGTCCGATGCTAGCAAACTAGAACTTACGAGGAGTATAACTGAAGTCGCAGGTTCTTCTGAAGCAGTACTATCATCACGACGATACATCATTAGATGATAGAATGCGGCAGTGGAGAATTGTGGTAAGTCAGCACTGAATACACGTTTATGGTTGAGAAACAACATGATACTAATATCCTTATCGCAATAATAACTTCAAACTTAAAAAAACCTATTACCTGTTCACTTCTATCACCAACCTTTCATGCAACAGGCTCAAACTGCACAACTGATGCAGTTACCTATTTATGCTATGTTGGTTCAACCTTTAAAGTAGTGCACAAGATTATATTCTCAAGAAAAGAAACTAAGGCTGACCAAACGAAATTTCACTAGCTTTCAATACTTTCTTATTGTGACTTGGTGTAATAGCCAAACATCATAGGTTTCATGGACGTATTTCGAACTTTGGAAGTTTATTGGTAGCAATTAAGAGTTATAAAGGTGGGCATAACATTTTTTCCACCTTATGACCGGGAACATTTGTCCAGTTTTTGCGTGCAACAAAATCTGCTAGAAAAACATTGCCGTAAAAGTGGATTTTCATAACAGCAGGGTGTATATTTTAGATCTACGTTACACCACTGTCTGTCATATGAAATATTGAAAATAAATCAACCATCTGTTGAAATAAAGGTAAATAGTTTTCGTTCATCGAACTAATTGAAACTTAGGACAAAAAAGGAACTCTGATTAAAACATGTTTTGATGTTGTTAGAGGTAAACGTATCCAGTAATCAAACGTTGTCGATACCCTAATAGTCCTGTAATCAAGCCATCATGAGAACTTACTGCTGTGGTCAGCCATTGCAAGATGCACTGAAAATATGTGCTATACTGGATTTAGTAAGACTCTTCAATCATGAATCTTCAACCCTGCATAAGAAGCCTAGTAAATACGTATTATCAATAAGTATCTTTCGTTTTGCAGTTTTTCGATAATATTCAAGTGGCCATGATTGTCATCAATTTCTTTTTCCCGGACTACATTACTCAGGAATTCAGCCAACTCCGTGTTCCTTCCGTACCAAGACTTACTATAAATGGCACAGTTCCTAGTCTATACAAACCTCAGGAAGATCCTAAATATGCTCCTGAAGGTATAATATAATTACCCTTGGGAGAAAGGAAACAAAGTAGTTCCTTCGACCTTCACGCACAACAGGAAATTATCTTGGGTATTCTTTTGTTTTACTTTACAGCAGAGCAAAACTTTCGTCTTTATTTAGCCGGTCTGGGATTTCTCCTTTGCTTTGGCACGACGATTTCATTGTTCTATTGGTTATTTACGGGAGCAAGAGAGGTAAGAGTTTAGTGCTGCTTCGTATGTTGCATGTTTTATTAAACGATGTTGATAACATATAATATGAAACAATTGATGACTCTTTTTATAGGGGAATATGACAAAGTGCCGCCGATGGTTTTGCATCCGAATTATATTCCTGGCGTTCCTCATTCTTGTCACAATTTTCAAACTGACAACTCACAATTATTATGCCTTTGACGGAGTCATTGATATTTTAAAGATTTATAGTATTTATGAGCTGTTTCTGGTGAAATGTTTTCTTGATCTTCAGCAAATCGATGCGCCCATTTTAATGAAAGGTAGAGAACAGCAGAGTGGAGCAGTGTCTTCCACAACGTCACCCGCATAAGGAAAGAAATTATTCGGTGCATCTTATATTTATAATTTTCACTAATATTTTGTATTTATAGACTCTTATCGTCACATGTAATTTAGAATGAACACGATTAGTTCTGAAGATAAATACTATTAAAGACTGTGATACTGATAAACGTTATTTCACCACGAATTTTGTAGCAATTTCATATGATTTATGTGTAGATGTACCGTGCAAAAATTAAGATTACATACTAATACTGGATATTTTTTGTAATTGGTAATACTTTCAGGGCTTGACCTTTCATGCCCTTGTTCTGTGTGAGTTTTTTGAAGTTGCGATTTGTCTAGACAAGTTACCAGGTCTATAGGTTTAGTCAGTTCCTAAATAAAGATTATGGTCCGCAAAAATGATTTGAAAACTATAAAAATTCGCAGTTCATACATACAAAGCCCAAATTCATAAATAACTCAGTCCAGAATGTCCCTAGAAGGTTTTTGGCACTCCTGAAGATTGAACTTGGATTCCCACCAAACATGTCGATGTCAAATAAAGTACTTTGTCCCCATCCTTTGCTACTCCAACCGGTATGACCCCCACCTTTTAAAGTTTAATATCATAAGAAAAACAATAGCCCAAATCTTTGATCCATTCCATACCAGGTTCTAACCGTTTTGTTCCGAAATTGCGACTATGAAACACTCAAAGCTGGACGTCAAGTCTGCAGGCAGTGGGCTGATTGCTCGACAGAATCTTTCAGTGCTAAATCAACGGTCAACTTTTATACCATGTACCCTGAAACGTACCTTGACCTGATTGGCTCCATTGCAAAGGGTTATCGATTTGCTCCTGAGAACGTGGCTCTGACCTTAAGTCCAGCTTATAATCACGAAATAGTTTACTACAATCGCAATCTAACTGTTTGTCCGTGGCATGCTTGCAATGAGTGCATATTTCCGTTCGGGGAATGCATCGAAACCCTAAAGTTTTATGCATGGGATACGGTTTCAGAAAAGCTGAATACCACACTATTCAGTCAAATTCTACAAACTCCAAAACACCTGCACACGTTGGAAATTAGTTTGTTACCAAAGGAAGTCTCTCTGTACCCTTTGTTCCCATACCCTTGGAAGGCTGTTCCACCGTTGTTTAATTTGAATACGCTGGTAATGTATGGGAAGATCGTGTGCAGCTCGGCATTTATGTGCAACTTTTTATCTGCTATGCCAAATGTCGCAAGCGTAACCGTAAACTGCTGCTCCAATGAATTTCTCGATGTGTTTTGCGCTGGATTACGTGAAATCTCTCCTCGAAAACTGGTCCAGCTCAAGTTCAACTTTGTTATAAATTTTACGGAAACCCAGATAAAAAATATTGAGCGTGCTAACCTACCCCTAAAAACTTTGCATATCGCCCCTCGAAGCTGGGTGACAAGGTTCAATGAGTACCACAAGCTCTTGGTCAATCTTGCAAATACTTTGGAGGATGCGAAATTGACAATATGCACGAGAGTGTCCAATCAAGAGCACTATGCCGCTCTACCATTGCTACCAAAGCTGAAAATATTGAGACTCCAAAGCTGGCGGGGTGGACCGGGATTTTGGAACTTATCTTTTACAAGCAATACACCCAATCTGGAATGTCTTATCATGGAGCGCCGGGGACTTTTTGCACCCGTGCACAATATGCCGCAGCAAACGCGTTGTCTCTTGAAGCTCTTATTTTTTGAAGATGCGGAGGCACCAGCGCACACAAACCTTACGAACTTGGTGCTACCAAGTATGCCCTTGCTTTTTCCCCATCAGAAATGCCTGGAAAATCTCATGACGAAGTTTCCCAACCTGACCAAACTGACAATAAGTGCAAATGATCAATGCTTAGAGTGCATTTTCTGCCACATTCCAAAACTGCGAGAGTTGACGGTTGCAGAGTACTCTAAGATTTCAGATGAGGGTGTCACCGGATTGGCCACTGGTGAAAATCCTAGCATAGATGGGAGTCCTCCTAATTTCAATTTACGATTGGGAATAAGTACTCTGAAAGGTTGTTTAATCCTAAAAACTCGACATTATCTATTGCTACAACAAGTAATGAACTGTCTCATAATGCAAACAATTTAGATCTAAGACGTCTGGAAATCGATGGGTTTTGGGGCCAAATAACCGACTTCTCGATATATCATGGTTTAATGCACTTGCCCAAGCTACAAACAGTAATTTTGCGCGGTTGCAGAGTAAGTGTTGGAGAGTTTAGTTATGATATGTTTATTGAATTGCAAAAATTAATGCATGAAAATTTTCTCGTGCACAGATATCCGAAAGGGGAATGTCTGCCTTGTCAAACATGCAACTTACCGTTATAGGACACGACGCGTTCCATGTATTTGAGCCTGAACCTGCCGAAGAGCTTGTGATATGACCATTAGTTTGAAAATTAATACGATATAAGCACTGGAATGAGGAATAATAAAGTACGACATGACATAATAATCACCCTCTCAGTCAGTGTCAAACAAAAGTATTGTGTAGTTACTTTAATTGCGCATAAAAAGGCGTTCGTCAATCAATAATTTAATATTACAGCATACTAGTCAACAGAACAGTGAATAATAGAACGTATCATCAATAGACATGTGGCACAGCATCGTCGTCATTACTTTTATATCGATACATCGTAGTAGAATCCTTATCGGACGCACAAGACTTGAATTAACTTTCGTTCGTTTCAACTGCACAGCGTGAAAATTTTGAAGTGCATAATAAATACAAAAATGAATTTCACACAACTGGTCACTGAAAAATATTATGCTAGGGTCCCACAGTAGACTATTAAAACTTTAAGTTCACAGATTGCATATAGCCCGGGACAGTGATTCTTTGTTGATCATTTTGGTTTTTTGTTCATTTTGAGTATTTACTTGTAAAAAGCCCCTTCACGTTTTAATCTACTCCAAGGCTGGCTACAATCAAGATCCCTTTTCAAATTGACTGCATTTACTTTCCCAGGATCCGTCAGAGGGCTTTAAATGCACCAGATTTGGCAAGGCGTGTAGCCGTTTCCAACCTTCATCAGTTATCTGTCAAGGATTTTTTTTAAATAAGTTAAATATATTTGCAACAATTAAATTGAACAGACTATGCGGCTCATCGATGGGCAAAATACTTGAACTTACCACACTAGAGCAGATCTCTAAATGTTGCAAACGGGCCATATTAACGAAGCCATGATGCACAGAGAGATCCGAAATTAGAGTTGACATTCCGTAATTTTTCATGATAAACATGCGTAAAACTGTTTTCACCAAAAAGATACAGCAAAAGCTTTTAGCATTTAGCGTATACAATTAAAGTTTGTTTATTTTTTTCTATAGTATGCTTACCTCTAAGATTGCAAATGGACAGTTCATTTCTTG
Source organism: Akabosia matsudoensis (assembly GCA_019593645.1). NCBI lineage: Eukaryota > Metazoa > Arthropoda > Collembola > Entomobryomorpha > Paronellidae > Akabosia > Akabosia matsudoensis. The sequence continues at coordinate 6,873 of VICI01002424.1, forward strand.
TCACAACAAACTGGTCGCAGTCTAATGACGTGAGCGACAGGCCTGTGATTCCTTCATCAGTCACTTTATCGCCTAACACCTCCAGCTCCTCGAGGTCCTTCCACTCTCCACATATTAGTCGAACAGAGTCGTTGTTGAGATACATCCGAAGGGACTTGATTTTTGGAAACCATCGAACTAGTTTTCTAACATCTCCCAAACTGCAATCATAGTCGAGGCGAAATGTTCGAAGGTACATCGGCAACAACGAAAGTTTTGAAATGGAGTCCGTATTCATAATCATAGAAGTTGGCAGTATTGGAGGTTCGGATTCGGGTGACTCGCAAATCGACAGCTTCTGTAATTTTGGTGCGTACATCAAAAAATTTAAGTCTTCTGTAACGGTCTCGGCGATTTCTAGCGTTATAAGCTCAGGAAACGTTATTTCAAACGGAAACTTAGTAAATGGTATTGCGAATGGTCCTCTGTATAGTGTAAGATGACGAAGTTTTGTACAATATGTCTTTAAAATGCTGGCCATGGTAAGGTCACTCGTGTTCATTCCTACGTCGAGGTTTAAATGCGTAAGTGGAAATTTGAGATCCATGAGAAGTTGCGCGATTGGACTGGATACTTGGCCAAACGAAAAATCCCTAAATTTCAGAAAACAAAAAAATTAAAATAAACGATTACTTTATTCCGACAATTAATTTCACAAGACTATAGCTATCAAGTCAAAGTTCAACGAGGTTTTAGCTTTCAATCCACATGCATAGTTAAGAAAATATTGCACATGCAGATTGTAGATAAAATGCGTCCAATTTACGTACGTACGGCTACCATTTATGCAAGTAAAACCTACCAGCGCAAAGCAGAAATAGATAAATTTTGTATGAAAATTTTTGATTTTTTTTACATTACTTAAATGCAGTTAGCGATATACAGGAATCTTTAATTGGCGTCTTCAAAATATTTTATGACTATAAAAAATAGGCACACATAGACTAGTAATGAGCTGGAGTGTAAACACGAATCTATTTAGTAAAAATTCTGCGAAAATGTGTGACAGAAACTTTTCATTGTAGGAGTAGTAACATTACCTATTCAATTATTAAACGCCTCATCCTTAATGAGAAGAGTGAGCAGAACAGTGAAAACAAGAAGCAATATAAAACATGTCCTGTTTTCCCCGATCTCCACAATTATATATTTTTTTTATTTGTTTTTTTTTTTTTTTTTTTTTTAAATATTTTAGAAGCTTACTCATTATTAGTTCAAAGCTTTTTAGATAGGCAAATAGATTTGATTTTTTTAGTTTTATAATCTCGGATGACAAGGACAATTTTATCAAAAATTTAAATCACTTACCCATTAAAAATGTTGAGTTTGTGGATATTCAATTTATTATAGTCCTTCTTCCTCATCTCTGCCATTTCTGCGAGCATGTTGCTTATCCCAAGAGGAGATAGATTGTTTATGAGCAATTGCTGGAAACAGAAAAACAAGCCGTTAAAACATATTTATTATATTGAATCGGCATGATTTGTTTGGCTATAACCCACCTTAAGATTTGGATAGGCAATAATTAGCTCAGTAAATGTTAGCGGGGGTCCAACCCGAGATTCTCCACCGTAAAAGTCTAGTGTAACCATGTTGCGGTTAACTTGCACATTGTAATTTGTCTCTGCCACTTCATTCTCAACGATGTATGAGCTAGGAAGGTCTTTGTAAAAGGTACAATCCCGGAGGCAAAAGTGCTTCAAGTTTGGAGTCCACTTGAACATCAAGTCGCGCACCATTTGAGTTCCCATGAAGCGACACCAACTCATTTCTAACGAGTGGATACTTGGGCCAATCCTCTCCCAAAATCGGACAACGTTCTTGTCCACAGTGAGCAAAGTTATTTTGAAGTTACGGAAAAAGAGGGGATCGTGGGGACTGAGGGAGTCGACATAGCTTAGAAACGTCTTAATTGACGTTCCCTCTCGAAATAGTTCTTCTTGTAGGAAAACTTGTGACTTTTGCTGGAGGTACGGCGAAGCCAGCTCATACCAAAGTGGGCACACCATTCGCAAATTCTTCAGGTCCTTCACTGGACAGTACTGAAATATGTTTCGGAGCACCTGAAATTCCCAGATAAACGTTATTCCAAAAATAATATAACAATTATGATCCATGTATCAAATTAATATGAACAAAGTACCACTGCGTTCATTAGGGGATGACCTTCCTCATCCTCTTCGTCATAGACCTCATCATTTGGGCTCTGACCATCATCTTCGACAAGACCTTCCATTGTCCGGTTGTGCTCTGTTGACCTTGGAGTGTATCTATCTTGGGACCTGACTTTTGTCAGGCTATACGGTTTCAGATAGCTTCCACTTTGCCACTAAACCCGATTCAAAATTTGTCGAATTGTTAGCAGGTAAAATTTAACTGACATTATAAGTTAAAATGATAACTTTTCTGTAGTTAAGCATACCTTTCTTGGTAATCCACTGTACACTATGTATATTTATGTCTTCATTGCTTCGATAAACTGTGAATGACAATTGTGAATTGTTTTTAAAAAAATAGAAAGCGTGTTGATCAATATCATAGCCTAACTATTATCCTGTTAATGTAGGTTCAGGATTGGTCTTATTGACAAGCAATAAGTCTAGCTATATTTAGCAAATGCTAGTCTTTGCTAGGCACATTGTGACACTTTTTTTGTCGTTTGAAGTGTTTCATATATTTTCATTCTGAACTTATCACATTCACAGTAACTCTTAAATGCACTCACAATTATTTACGCTGCAAACAAGCTCATACCATGTCTTGGTTTTGCACTTAGCATACCACAGGTAAAAATTAATGATGCTACATAGTTTTGTTTGTAAAATAGCATACTACTTTATGTTATTTGTTTGTGTTTAATGTTACTAGAAAACTTGTTTTTAGTGCAAAAACACACATTGCAGTTCATTTATTAGTAGCAAAAACAAAAAAAACAGTGTTCATGGCTCATAACGCATTTGAAAGATTGCTTTTCAATGAAACAAGTAAGCAACCGCAATCTGTCCTGTATACAAATTTTAGGCATTTACTATAGTGCGCATAAGTTACTTAAGGTTAAAAGTTTTGTTTTGGGTTTGTGACGGCGTATTTCACACAAAACAATATGGATAGCTGAGACTTACTATGCTTTTTCGAGTATCATGGTAGTGCTCATTAAAACTGGCCTGTACAACTTTCAACAATTTAGTACCAAACTGATATGAGATCTGCCACTCATTCATTTCTGGTGGGATTCTAATGTTTACCACCTACACTGCGAAAAGCGTGCTTTACCATTCCGGTCAAGAGATTGTTATATTCTACAATGCAAGGATGCTGAACATGTTTAATATTATATCTTAAAAATGATTGTGTTACCGAAAATATTTTTTAAGGGGGACCACACAACTATTTCTGGTCGTATATATGCGAACTAAAGTAGGATTAGAGCATAGGAAAGTAGTGGCCGAACCAGAACAGGGAACACAGTCAAACTTGATCAGCAGTGAAAAGTCCACGGTGACCGTATTATGTCCTTTGTGTGCCGCTTTTAGCATGTGCTGCACTTTGCGTTGCACATTTCACACAGGTAAGCATGTGAAAAGCTTTTGTGTGAACATGCAAACGTGAGGTTGAATGCGGTCGTTTTCGCCTTTAAGTATTCTAAAGCCATGGAACTGCAGTAAGAAATTTTTTAAATGATCTGAAGCGTTTCATCGGTAGACCTGCATAGGAATTTCGGAGAGCATCACAGAGCATCCGTGAAATGAAAACTTTGTGTTTGGATTGAACTTATATGTGGAATTTCTTGTGTGGGCATATGTTGCTGTTTCATTTGGATTTAAATGTTTTGCGGCGATATTACCGTTTTAAACTAAATTCATTAGAACCATTTTTTCACTTTCCGATAGTCGATGTCTGATGTAATCTTTAAAAAAACGTCAAACCAACTTGTGGTTTCGCATGATGTAAACCTAGCCAGGCAATTAATGCTGCACAGCGACGTAGTTGGTAGTGGATTTGATTTGGGGATAATTATAAGTAATCTGAAACTAACATAAAACAAAATCTAATGAAGTTAAGTCAAATATGTAATTAAAGAACGTACTCCGGATGCACTTCCTGCAAAACGAGTCTGACACGAAATCAAGAAAACACCGAAATGGATGGTCTTAATAGTTCCGCACATTTCATATCTATTTGCAGAGAATGTGGACGAAACAGAAGTTTATACGTACCTGGTTCTAGTCTATGTACGCATAGGGAATATTAATTTTCAAACAATAGGAAAAACAGCAATATGTATACAAGAAGGACTAATCAATTATAGCATTATCACTTAATTATTCTCACAATAGTTCGTTTACTTTAGCTTTTAATTGTTTAACATTGAGATATTTTTAAGAACTATTTCGATCGGGGAAACACTTAATAATGGCTCCTTGAAATTTAAAACCAATCGTTTTCATTGAAAGCTGGAAAATGAACATTGTCAGCACAGCAGATTACAAAGTAATCGGAAGAGAACAACGAGTTGTGGTACAGAATGATACACTTCTTTTGTTTTTTGCATCGTACATAAGATAAGTAATCATTAGTATCAATTCTTAATACATCCAATGAAACATAAATTGATAACCTTTCCCCTGTCCCAATCTTAACGAAGTTAATTTGGAGTGCAGTTTCGAATTTTCAAGGCCCCTTTGAATGTTGCAAATGGACATATTCCATTTAATTGTCTAGAAGGAGATGGAACCAAGACGAACGATAGATATATAACCAAATAGAATTGCAACGGTAATGTTCTACGTGCCCTAGTCACAACTTGATAATTCAGTATCATTCAAAAGTCATCGATCCTCGTGATTCGTAAAGGCTTGTATTAAATGAAACAGAAAATCCTCGTATGAATATCTTCTGTATCACATTTTTATTTTCTTGAAATAAAATTGGGTTCAATATCTCCTTCATTTTCCTTTAAAGTTCAGCTCAGACCATTTTTTTTATGAGGCTTACTACGCCTGTACAAAGTGTATCCTATCATCCAACGCAGTAACACATTAACTTTAGTCATCTCTTCCCATCCCATTTTTAAGGACGAGTAACTTAAACCAAACCAAGTCAAATATTCATATTTAAGCAGTTATCATAATCTTAGCATCATACAGCATACTGTAAACTATAATTTATAATGCGTTTTTTCGTCATCGAAGTAACATTAGTCAGCCAGCCGTATGTCGTGCATTGAGTGTCAAGTTGTCTGACTTTAACGAACCAAGAACGCAAAAAACAATATAATTTTCTCTCTTAAGCTAGTTAAATTTTTATGCATTAAGTTCAATGCTTTGGCTCATCCTTTATACTCTTGTTCTGCTGACGATTCCCTCAAGACACTGATCATGTTGATCGTGTGTATAATATATTTTTTTTAGGTTTGACTGGAAGTGGTTTGATTCGCAACGTGCAAAAAAAAGTAAATTGCGAATTTACAGCATCCAGTGGGAATGTTTGATGGTAGATGCCTGAAAAAAAAACTGGCTTTTCGTAGTTACTCTCACTCACTCTTTCTCCTCTCACATAGATTATTATATGGACATAGATATTTTCATATAGAGATATTATTTTAAACTATTGAAAGTGTATGGACAGCAACTTGTTACACTACACATGAACTTGGGTTTTGGAAGAAAATTGTTTGTGGTATAGAGTTGTAAGCAGTGGTTATAGTAGGTAGATTATAGTAGATGATAGTTGCGTGGACCACCTTAGAAATTATATGGACTTGATTCACCTTGTGATTACATGCAATCCTCACGGTCATCAAGAAAAAGCATTCAATGTGGGCATGAAACAGCCTGAATATAAAAAAAATAACTTAATGCATGCACAAAAGTAGAAATAGTGGCAGTGATGATGTAGGATGAAGGAACGTAATATTTTTTTTCGCTATCGCTTTGCCATGATATAATAATATCACATTCAAACTGCTCATATTATAGTTCGTTAGCGTTTTGAGGAAATTATCATTTGCAGTGCTACTACTTCTAGTATCGCGATCGTGATCCATCCCTTCATCCCAAGTCGGCTGTCAATCGCTATTCCTGCAACAAACGCATTCCAGAGCCAGCCGTGTGAACAGTTGTATTTATAAACATCAACAAAAATCTAAATTCTGATAGGGATAGGTGCAGAAATGTTCCTCAGGAACAAAAAAATATTATGAGCTCACTACTACTGGTCACTGAGTCGTACAAGAACCTCGGCAGATACGGCACAGCGACAAGCAAAGATCAGATTGGCAGGGTAGATAACTGTTGACCATATTCGGGTTTTTGTCACCAATGTGGTTTTTCTATTGGTTTAGTCTATCCTCTTGAGTTCTGGTTACGCAACAGAAGTCACAGATCGTGTAGCAGTTGCTTTGGAGCGAGAAAATCATGAGGTGTCACTTGAAGCCACGATTACGAGAAACCAGACTAAACGACTGTGGAACATCATCCCGACCGGAATCCCTCGCCGCTTTTGTCAAGACGTTACTTTGCAATTTTTAGCCTTAAATGGATACCAGAGGTGCATATACAGCTAGAAATTTTAAATGTTGTAAATGCAATCTTTGGTAATGTCTTTGAGGCTAAGATATCAACGTAAAGCAAGGAAACTTGGAATGGTGAACACCAGCGGGTCCTGCGTAAGGTACTGTTACACATAAAAAAAGTATTAAATTCTTGTTCTCTGGGGCATTTTATATGCATAAAAATCCGCCATCCAAAAGGTGTCTCGTTTGGGGTCAAAAGTGTGATTAAATCGGTTATCCGTACCTTATCTTCTATATAATTTCGTATCCCACAAGTCAAAAATTTATCCAAACAATTATTTTAAGCTACATTGTGATTGCGAGAGGGAAGTGAAAGATAAATATGTAAATTCGTGGAAACTATAAAAACCTCAAAGCTATAAAAAATATTAAAAATTGAAACGTAAAATATTGAAATCGCAGACGAGTTTTCCCTTTTACTCCGTCAATTTGAGAAATGATATATTTTTTTATTACTTTTGATTCAAACGTTGCGTTTGCACCGCTTATTTACTCGTGAGTTTTGATTGTGGATTTTGTTTTGAGGGGACTGTTGTTAGCACGATTTGAACTTATTCCCATGCATCCTGGTCCAATTCAACCGATGAGAGGGACAAGTTTCAGGCTGTTGTGCTGTGTGGCAAGGTAGTAAATTATAGTATCAGTATTCAGCACTAGGAAAGTGAGTTGATATATATAAAAAAAATCAAGCTAAAATTCTGAAATAAAATAACGATTCCTAATATATGAGTACGTGTTCATCAGAGCGTGTATTTGTTTCGTGTTGCTTTCTGCTACCCATCCTGCCATTTGCATTCAACTACCGAGGAATGCTTTTGCCTGGAAAATAAATATTAAAAAAAGTTGGTTCTGGTTAGCTATCATTATCTTTGCACTCTTGCTACCTGTCTGGCTGCGCCAAAAAAAAAATCCTTTTCCTCGTACGCTCTTGTGTGTTTGTACGTATTACTTATTTACCACATCAAAAGTTGTTGCATTAATCCATTCTATCATCGACGAGTTCCTTTCCGACACTTGTTGTTTTTATTTCCCTCTACAATTATCTTTAAAAGTGTCAGAACCCAAAAGATAGAGGGAACGCAAAAATATAATGGACGCATGCACGTTTATTATTATGAAAATTATTTTAGACGAAAAAAAAAACAACACGCATCAAGCTTGTGAGCAGTAGCAGGTGTCTAGTATTATGCCAGAAGCAAACTAGCTCTTTCTATAAAAATATTTGTGTATTATCAAAATTATTGATCAAAATCTGCACAGATATAGGATTACAGTTTATATTAAAAAAAGACCTTTTTTTTCGTTTATCTCACATTTAGGTTTCGTTTCTTCTGAGTGAACCAAGGGAAAAGAGGCTGTTCTCTTCGTGGTCATTGTCTTGTCTGGTCCAGTCATGGCGTAGCATCTAGTAATCAAGCTTGAGAACAATAATGAATGGCAATTTAAGGAATGGGTTGAAACGTTGAAAGGGAAATTTGCATTAATACATCCACTATAACAGGATGAACAAGTAGAGTTGGATAATTAATACTTTTCTTGGAATATGGCAGCATCAGGAGTCATTAAGTTGAAACAGGGTAGTTGTTGAAATTTGTATTTTATTTCAGTTTTTTATTAGGTATTACAATTTTTTCTAGTTAAAGCAACAATTTCCATTTTTATGAGCAGGTTACGCTGGCCCAACACGATACCATGCCCGACGGTTTCACCATTTTTTGCTATTACTGCCTTTGGCGATGGTTTGAACATGGGACTGATGGAACCTTAAACAGATCAATCAATTATTCACGAAAATATTGATAAAGAAAGATAGAACTGCATGTGCCCTTCCCACAAGCGGTAGGGAGATATTTTGTACGCATTCACTATGCTTCAGATGCCGAAATTCGACTGAATATCTGCATCCTTTGAAGTCTCTTGGCTTTTACACACATTCAACATTACGTTTTGATTCTGAATGAAATTGGCACTAATGTCCAGACATAATGCATACAGTGACAGGCAGTACTTACACAACAATCCTTGGATTATTTACGTTCTTAACACTGAATATGCAATACTGAGGCAACCGACTGACCGACCCAAGGCGGTCCTAGGATTTAAGGTAAGAAACCGGCTATTTAATTGTATGCGTCATGAGTTTGAAACGTTTCTGCTATAGGTGCTAACGCGTACTTTAGATTATATACGTGGCAAATAATTGTGTGAAGCTTCTTTAACAAGTAAGAAAACTTGTACTACACTTTCGAGCTACCGTACGTTAAGTTTGTAGTGTAGGTGCACTAATGTAACTACAGATTACGGTTACCCGAACTGTATATTGTATTTTCAATTTCCGCTCTTGAATTCTGATACGCGTGTATATAAGTATTAATTCCATTGAACAAAAAGTATCACTTGGCTTTTTTAAATTAATTCTATTCTAATCCTTATTTTCGAAGATAGACTGGTAGTCAATTGCTTTTACCGATGTATGTGCCTATGGATCATACCTATTACAGTTTTATATCAACCACGCATATGAGAGTTTAGAAGCACTTAGTCCTACGAATTTGGACCTATCATACACCTTCCGTAAGTTTTCAAATGAGGGAACAAAATATTGCATTGCATTTGAATACACTTGTTAAGACGGTACACGCCCCTTTTTAAGGATACTCAGTTTTCTCCAATTACAATATGGCATCTAACTACAGTCTTGCTCCAGTTATAGCATATACCATTCCTCCTAGGAGAATCACTTCTGGGGAAATATGTCAACTTTAGCAGGTGCTTCAATTTAACCACTATATCCCACTATTTAAGTCTACAAAGTACCTATTCATGCGGGTTTTAAATTCAATGCATTATAGATCTCCTTTGCAGCTTTTTGAAGTAAGATTCAGTTTAAAGGTTTTGATGTTTCTGAAATGGCAATTTTCCCCTTGTGGTAGAATTACGTTCATCATAGCTGGTGGTGGTTCACACTCCCAGTATACAACCACAACTCTAATACTCCTTCAGTTATTAGAATGTATTAGGTGATTCCCATAGAAGGAGAAATACAAGCGATTAAAAAATTTGCTGTGTGCTACGATACGTTTCTCACCTGCTTCGCATCTTACTACATGGTTAATTCCCTTAATGAGCCTGGTAAACTGGCACTTTGATGCATAATCCTCCGTCTTTCATCCAACATGCAACTTTCCTCAACACTCTACTTGTACCCCATATCATTAATTTCAGTTCTAATATAAATTAAGAAAGCAATAACATAATTATGCAATTAAC
>VICI01002425.1:0-16752 GCA_019593645.1 Akabosia matsudoensis
CAAATGGGAAGCCTACCTCAAAGAAAAGATTAGTGATGATCAGCTTCCCGTCAAGTATGGTGGATCGAAACAATAAAACTCTGTATTTAATTGTATAATTTCGAAGTATGAATAAATGCACGCCCTAACGACAAGATAACTTGAAACTATGTAAATGTTATGAATTACTTGGACATTTAATATCTAAAGTCTAGGGATATCGTTATGCGTTCGAAAGGAGCTATTATGAATCAGTCTAGTCTGGACTTGACTTTGGTGTATGTGTAACGTTGGGTTACATAGCGCTGAGATGTTGTGCTAGAACCGATTCATGAAGTTCACGTCTTCATCGCCATTATGTTACATATAACTTTTTTAAGTGTGAGTAATTAATGGAAACATACATTTCAAGTTTCCCATTAGGTTCAAAAACAACTGTCATTACTTACAGCTAACGGACAGTGAAACTGTATCCATAAATGACGCTATTTCACAATAATTCATTTGAGATTCTATACTGGTCTAGTATCAGCAAGTAAAGCAAATTAAAGCATCATAACAATTGGAGTATCCATAAAATATAACGCCTTCGCGTTACCGTTTACTAAAGCATTTATGGAATTTCCCTCGTCGTAGTATGAGAATTTTGAGCTTGGAATACCTGCTCACATGGGCTAACCTACGAGTTGTACAGGTTGTTTCCGGTACGAGCCTAAAACTATCAACCAGAAATTCTTTGTAGCTCATTCGAAAGCTCTTCAACTTCGGCTTTTGTAGCCTTTTCTTTTTTGTCTTCTTTGCAGACCACAAAATGTTTTTTGTAAACTTTCTGTCATTATGCGCGATGCGCATTTTATTATTTTTATTAATTACTGAGTCCCTTTTATCCAGTGGAGCTAAGTTAGAGGATCATCATGGCAATGATTCGATGGATTTGCTTTTGACCGATTCGGAGAGACATGCCTTGGATGAGGTAGTACATAAGATAGCATTTACAGCTTATCTTTTTTATTGTTCTTAACTCTATTTTCTTTTAAAACAGTTCAAGATCCGCGTGAGTGAAAAGATTTCAAACGACCGAATGAAGACAGACTTTTATCTAGTTCGTTGGCTGAGGGCGACTGACTTTAATATTCACGATGCTGAAGTTATGTTATACGAGGTATGGATAAAATTGCTTCCATTTTAAAGCTACCTAAAATCTGTAATTGGTCAGTATTGTTTTTCAACAGAACATTGAATGGCGCAGAGAAAACAATATTGATGAAATATTATCCGAGGATTTTTCGGATATATGCGAGATAGTTCCATCTACTAACGACACCTTTGACATGCATGGTCGCCCAGGTATATACCTATAGAACATAACTGTTTTGGAGTGTTGATTTTGGTGTAATACATGTGTTTTGTTGATTGTATAGTTGGAACAATTAATTTAGGAGTCTGGGACCTTCGAGGAGCTGTTTTCCAAGGAAGAATTCATCGGGTCGACAGGTATATGACGAAACTACAAGAGGAACTCGTCAACCGAATATTCGAAGCACAAGACTCCGGAATCGAGGTGGCGAGAGCTATTGTTCTCATAGACTTGGAAGGATTTAATTCTCAGCAACATCTTTGTCCGGCCTGTAGGAAAGCGTATTTTGCATAAAAAGTTGCATGATATTTAATATTTGTAGTGAACATTTCGTTTTGGATAGGTTTGTCGGTATTTCTTCAATTGACGTCTGGAATGGAGGCTCATTATCCTCAGTTTTGGGAAGAGGTTATATTAATTAATGGTATGTTTTGATTGACCAGTGATAATAATGATACATTCGTCATATATTATACCATAATAAGTATATCAACGTATCACAATTACAGCTCCACCATTTTTTCAAGTTGTCATGGACGCAGTTGGAGGCGTTCTGTCTGATGAAACAAGACGGGTGGTTAAAGTCTTCGGCAGCGATAAAGGCACTTGGGAACATTATCTAGACCATAAAATTGAGCGAAACGAGCGCTATGAAAACTTTGGGGGAAGTAGAAAGTATAGTTATGAATAAAAAAGATAGTTTGTTTCTGATGTTTATATGCAGGAATGAATGGTCTCTATCTCATTTAAAATCCCATGCAACCGTTGCTAGTAAGATTGCATATTTGTTTGCATACTAGCTTCATGTTTAATCCCTGAGATTCTCTTTGAGTTGGACCGTTACCAGAAAACATACTTCATTCATATTAAAATATATTCTATGACCTATCATTTACCTTTACTACCGCGGAAGTAATATTTTATCTTTGGGAATGATTCATTTCTGTTGAATCAGTCTCTGATCTGAAGGGCAGGAAAACGGTGATATCCACTTTCATCATAAATTTGTTGGAATGGAGGGTATTGGGCTGAATGTAGTCAGGAGAAGAAAGCGGGGGTCCACAGTTTTGATAAGTACAATTATCCTCAGTATAGTGCCTTTGGTCATCTGTATCCCTGCACCAATCTTAGACGGGCAATATGACTATATGGGAACTGGCTCACTAAATGATTTCCAAAAGGAGGACTTGGCACTGGTAAGTAATTGGTAGCAACTGAATCAGTATCCAAGGGGATATATTAAATTGTATCATAATAACGTATGCTCGGTACTGAAATCTAGTTTAGCAAAAGAGTTTGTCCATATTTGCCCGAGGAATACATGAAAACCGACTTTTACTTGTTAAGATGGCTACAAGAAGCACATTTTGACTGTGGTGAAGCCATGTGGAAGCTACACGAGGTTAGATAGAGTACTAAATAAGATGAACTACAAATGACAAATTATGTTGCCAAAATAAGAAAGGCAAGATTTCAAACTGATTAGAATATACGATGGAGGATCGAAAACAAATTGAATGACATTTTTTGCGAAGACTTTTCCGATGTTTGTGATTACTTGCCGATAACAACTGACACAGTCGATATAGATGGGCGACCAGGTATAACAAAACAAAATAATCGTGTATAGGAATTTCCATAAATTTTGATAATTTGGAATTTCAGTGGGGACTGTCAAGTTGGGATCGTGGGACATACGAAAAACCGGATTCACAGGAAAGCTGACGCGAGTGTTTAGATATGTCCATAGATTTGAAGAAGCGCTCATGCAGCAGATTTTAGCTAAGCGTTCGTCAGGAGAAAATGTGACACAAGCACTTATTCTCGTTGACTTGGATGGAGTTACGGAAGAAAAACATGCGTGTGAATCTTGTAAGACATTTTGTATATAAGACCATCTTTCAATTTTAATGCAAGTGTATTAAACGTTTTGCGCGCTTCAGGTATTTCAGAATATGTGTACTTAATTCATCAAATGGAAGCTCATTATCCGGGATTCTGGAGAGAAATCATTTTGGTTAACGGTAAAATATGGCCTTGTCTAATTGTGAATCAAATTTAAAAGTTATTGTCTTCACCTGATATGATACCATTTGTGCTTTCCATGTGTAGCACCCCCAAAATTCGATACCGTTTTCGACTCAATTTATTTTGAGATGTCACCAAGAACAAGGAACGCTCTACGAGTATTTGGAACGGACAAGGATAAGTGGGAAGCCTACCTAAGCGACAGAATTGAAAGCGACCAAAGATACGAAAATTTCGGCGGAACAAAGACGGCATGAGTCTTATTCAGTTTGTACAAGCGTATTGCATAATTTAAGTTGTAATTACGTTAATGGCATGTAAAGTGTAAAGGTAAAACTTTATGATTAAAAAAGTGTCTTTGACCTTCAATGCCCATTAAACACATGCTAAAGTGCATCTGTGCAGACGCGTTTCACCCGTGGAGATAATCACATGGTTCATTCCGCAATATGCGGAAGAAAGGACATTTCCTTGCAATTAAACTCGACTAGGCCTAGGCTACAAAAATAAATTCTTTCTAAAATGGAAAGTTTTCTCGTTATTGTACTAATTCTGATTGGCTGTAGCCAAGCGAATGCGGACGGCGATACTATCGCTGCGAGTGTTAGAAAAGGTAAGGACTTCGGTTTATTTTAAAAAAACGTGCCACGTGCCAGCTCAATATGCTGACGCACGTCATGCATTATCTGCATTTTCAGATCGCAACGAAGACGTGTCATCGCTTCCTGAAATTTGCGAGTCGAAGGAGTGTGTCCAAAGTGGTAAAAGCATTCTAGATAGCTGTTTACGCGTAGTAAACCAATAAACTTATCTTCATTAAAAAACTTAATATGTTTAAGCTAATACGCTGCTGAGCAATATGGACGAAACTGTTGACCCATGTACGAACTTTTACAAATATGCCTGCGGTCGCTTTGTCACCAACACTGTGGTCCCTGATGATCAGTCACAGGTAACGATTTTCGACGTATTACAGAAAAGGCTAAATGTCAAGCTGCGGAAGATTCTAGAAACTCCTTTGAATTCCCTGGAGCCAAGATCGTTTCAATTGGCCAAAAATCACTACGCCAGTTGTATAAACAAAAGTAAGCGCAGAGTATGATAGTTATCTATTGATAGAATATTCTAATTTCAATATTATGTGCATTTTCATGCAGCGAGAATTGATGAGCAAGGGACAGCTCCGCTAGAGCGCATACTGAAAACATTAGGAGGCTGGCCAGCAGTGGTCGGTGCAGCTTGGAATGAATCTGCATTCAACTGGATCGAAACGCTATATAAATTCCGAGAAATAGGATTATCAATTCAGTACATTTTTGAAATTGGTGTTGTGTCAGATAGACACAATGCATCTCGCAAATTTCTTTCTGTAAGCTATCCTCGAAACGTGTGTGTACGCAAAAAGGCTCTGAAAAAAGTATTGGTTCTGAAGAATAGAAATATTGTGTTGATAGTTGGATCACCCAAAGCTTGGTATTTTACGGGAATATAGCCGTAGGGGATTGAAAAGTCCACAGTTTGAAGCCTACTTTAAATACATGGTTGTACCATTATCTGCCATGCTCCTTTGTCGCACAATTGTTTCGGATTATTTTACGGTTCTGTTGCAGGTTAGCATGGCCGTACGCCTTGGAGCCAATGTGAGCCGTGCAGAAGACGAGTTAACAAATTCTTTACAATTCGAACAAAGAATTGCCAATTTAACGATGACGACGAATGAGGATGACCTGCGGAATTTGACGTCTTTTTACCACTATAGAACTATAGCGCAGATGAAGCAAAGGTGGAAGTTTGTTCCATGGCTGGAGTTTTTCAATAATATGCTAGCGCCAGCAGTAAGTGAAAACTTGTATTTTGAAAGTTTTTGAGCATTTATAGTGAGTTTATGCAAAGGTTCAAGTAACCGAAGACGAAGTAGTCGTTGTTTACGTGCCAAATTATCTCGATGAGCTCGGGCGTCTGATTTCCGCCACGCCTACAAAGTAAACATCAAAAGATTTCATACGTATAGTTTCTTTAATTTAAGAGCATATTCATATGTTGTTAGGGTGCTTGCAAACTTCTTGCTATGGAGGGCTGTGTCGAGCACAATTTTTTATTTGGATGACCACACAAGAGACCTTCAGCTTGAGTATCAAAAGGTTGTCGTTGGGGTTGGTGAGCGAGAGCAAAGATGGACCGAGTGTACGTCCACTGCATTAGGAAGGTGGCATTTGCAATTCCCATTAGCATCTTGATTCCTAAAAGAGGTTGCGATTAAAGTTGCCGAATTTTGGTCGTTTCGTAAAAGCAATCTAGATTTAGCCTTGGGTGCGATGTACATACGGCGCTACTTCAACGAGAAATCGAAAAAGCTTGCAGTGGACATGGTGGAAACGATCCGCAACACGTTTTATGGAGCAATAGACAAAGTTGATTGGATGGATGACGAGACTAAGTAAATTCATGCTAAATACTTGTATGAGTTAGAGGATTTATAGGTAGCTCAATTACTTAGACGGAGAGCAAAAGGAAAAGCAAAAAACATGACCTTTACTGTGGGATATCCTGACGAACTTCTAGACAATGATTTGCTGGACAAAGTTTACCAACCGGTATTAGTAAACTTTACGAAATGCCTATACGTACGTATTTGGGATGTAATCATTTTATAAATTCAGTTAGAGCTCAACCAGTACGACTTTTTGATGAACGCCTTGAATCTATCAAAGCACAGTATGAACTATTGGTCAAGTAGATTACGAGTTCCGCATAAGCGAACTTACTGGGTTACACATGGAGCATCAGCGACCATTAACGCTTTCAATATAGCCAGCGAAAATACAATAGGTAAATACGATTTCAGACGAAAATCTTATGTAATTAAGGTTGTGCTCTATACCATAATTAGATATGTGTATGTGAATCTTATCAGATTATGTAAAAACTTATAGATGTACCTGCTGGGATTCTTCAAGGAGAATTTTACGATGTAAACCGTCCAAACTATTTGAACTTTGGTGCGATTGGAATGGTGATTGGACATGAAATTTCACATTCATTCGATGAACAGGTACCGAATCTGATACAGCAAACCCATATAACGATACAATCTTGCAAGTGTTCTACTTAATTAAAAGGGCAGTCAATTCAACGACGAAGGGAACATAAAGAATTGGTGGGATCCACAAACGAAACAAGCATATTTAAATAGAACGGACTGTTTATACAGCTCAATATGGAAAATATACGATATCCGACGCTGCTATACGCGTGAGTCATAATATGATGTACACCAAAAATCCTTTTTTTTTAATTCTGAAAGTATTTGTTTGCACTAGCTCAATGGAGCACAAGTCCAAGGCGAAGCAATTGCCGACAATATTGGAATCAAGCAGGCGTACCTGGCTTATCAAACCTGGGCCTCGTCCAGGTCTCCAGAGCTAACCTTGCCAGGATTTCGTAAACTTCACTCCAAGCCAGCTTTTCTGGCTGGGTGCCGCGAACGTTTGGTGCAGCAAATATCGAGAAGAAGCGTTAGCTACTCATGCTTTTTCTATGGTCCATCCACCAGCGGAACAACGCATTGTCGGAGCATTTTCGAATATGGAATACTTCGCAAAAGATTTCAACTGTTCGCCGGGGTCGCCTATGAACCCTTTAAATAAATGTGTTATTTGGTAATAAATGTTTCTATTGTCCTAACAAGAGCAGTTGCAGTGTAAGTCCATTTGCAAAGTCTAGGCAAACCAATGGCGTCAACCGGTCCACAAAGTTGATTGAGCCAAATTGAATTTTGATTAATGCACAAGACCGGTAAAATCTTTGCAACCATTTTGTAGACATTCCACCCCTACAGTTGCCAGTTATTAGGCCATGTTTGGACTGCAAGTGTCCGAGAATTCGTTGAGATTCTCGATACACTCCTGCCATTCCACCTACCGTTATGACTACAGCCATCATGCAATCTGCTCCGATCGTGGCAAACATAGCAATTGATACTATATTTCCTGTCGTCCAGGGAAGCTTCACGATTGTCGTGGTGCACAGGGAAATTAGGATAGTGGCTGCGATTACAAGAACACTCATAAAAACTCGTTTTTGAAGATAGTTCGCCAAGTTTGCCAAAGTTTGGATGGTCCTGTAAAGCACGTTGATAGGATACCGTGGAGTGTGGTCATTGGCAATGCATTCAAATCTGAGATTCAAAGGTCAAAGGTAACACTATAAAGCCGAAGGAATGACTATACAAGATATATTTGAATGCCTGCACATAAATCTTACGTTCTGAGGAAACCCCGGAGACTTAGCGTACAAAGTACTTGGACACCGCTGACAACAAACAAGGATACATTCAAGGTAAACGCCCAGATCCAGTGGTTTCCAAGTAGTATCATAACTTTCGCAAGTGTATCCAAATGATTTTCAGGTTGCCGTGGATTGAGACATTGGTTTAGTAGCCAAAAACCGATTATGGAAGGCTGGCATGGGTTTAGCCAGTGAAGACCGTAAATGTATGAAAGCGGAAGTGTTATTACAGAGCAGCAAAAGGCTTTGGCAAAGTAAACATTTAGTCGTTCGATGAACTGTGTTCGTCTCTGCTGGGCAGGGTATCTTTTGCCAAATTCCAGGATTCCGTTGACATATAGGCATAACGTATGCACATTTTTTCGACAGACTTGCAACTGAAAGTGACTTGAGAAGAGATACAAGTAACCAAAGCCAAAAATGAATTTGTCTGTGAATGTGTACTTCGAGTTGGAAGAAAATTCATGGATTCCTTGAACACTCATGACGAGTATGGCCAAGCTGTGAATCCATAGTTTTCGTACCAGAAGGGAGTTACTTTTGGTGATGTTGGGTTTTGGTGAAAGTCTTTCCAGATGATGATTCCATTCAAATAAAACACTCTGAAGGCTTTGCGATACACGGACGGTAACACCAAAGTAATCTAGATGAGAATGTATCATTTTGCCCCGATGACTTGGTAGGGGAATGTGGATGTTGAGTGCTTGAGGAACTATTGTTTTATGAAAAAACTTAACCCAAATTGTTCACCTCCGACTATAGCAAGATGATTAGGAATATGCATACGTGCTTCCAATAAACTAATGTTGATAAAGATCCACGCGTGTAAGTGAAAGCAAACAACATTCATCGGATAGACGAAACACAGTTTTTGGATTCATAGCTATTTGATTTCAGAATTATGTTTCACGAAACGGATTTGTCATCGTTCCACATTCCACACTCTCGCCTCTTATGTACCCGGAACTGAAGAGAAGACGNCGCCCCTTATGTACCCGGAACTGAAGAGAAGACGGTCAATTTAGGACGTTTGAGCAAATAGGCAAATTTACTTACAATGTATATTTATTTCAACCGAATGCCAAATGTGTCCAACTAGTTTAAGCAACGGATAAATCCGAATCAACAGTTTGGAATGAAATGTATTGTGGTGCGATACTGGCTTATGTATGTATTTTCTAGTTCTTGTTGTATTATTTGATTAGATCAATCAAACATGAGAAAGGTAATGACTGCGGTATGGAAAGAGTAAATAGTGTTGACAAAATAATGAACTAACTGATCAAAATCAGTGTAGGCATTGTAAACTTTATTAATTACCGGTGCAAAGCAAAGCGCATTAAACTCATTGGAAGATGCAGACAACTTAGAGAAACTCGCTGACTAGCCAGTTTGCATTTAATCTGCAAGTAAGCCCTTATCAGTTGGCGGAAGACACACAGGTAAACAATTGACGAATACAGAGCATTTAACTTTAATTTTGTGTCGTCATTAACCTGTTTTCGGAATAGTTCTATTTATCATACTATTATGACTACTAGACCATACACATACTCCTCCTATAGGCTCGTCACTACTAGGTATGCGTCATGTATGCCTCCATCTTGGCTCGAACAATTATATGTGACAATATCAAACTCATGTCATAATTCTTTCACATTCATATGTCGGCTGTGGAAACATTTAAAAATAAATACATAATAGCTTGTTGATGGAAGCCTATTTTCTTCCTACGAACAAAGAGTTCAATATACGAAGATTTGTTGTTTTTATCTCAAAGAGCTTAAGATATCCTCAATTTGCGCGGGCGCAAATTTTTGTAACGAACCAAATAATGCCGAGCAAACGAAATAAAAGGTCTAGTCTCCCACCAGGGATTCCTGTGCTACTGGATGGGATGGTACGCGAGGTCCTCCTCAACAACACACAAAACATTTATGCGTTTCTGGCCCAGCATACTGCACGACTTTTGGACGATGAAAGACAGGGCAAGGATCCTTATCAGAAGCACTACACGACCAAGACAGGCCCAGCAATTTATGGAGATAATTGGAGGTCTGAAATGGGAAAAGATACAAGTTCTAAACCATTGCCCACTGATGGGCGACCTCGCCCGGGACCTGAGATGTACCCCGAGTCGTCACCACTAATTGGCGAGGACGGGACTAAAACTTGGTACAGCGCGGACGGGAGCAAAGTTCAAGAGTTTGTTGACGGCACGAAACTTATCTCGAAACCGGATGGAACAAGGTTCATAGTTGGAGCTCAGGGAGTTAGGACGTTCAAGGGAACAGATACGTGTATGATTGAGGTACGCAATGACGGGGCTCGGAGTTATGTAGGCCCTCCGTCGTCCACCCTTTGTATCAGTCATGACGGGAAACCTCAAACGGTAAGAGTGTATCCCGACAGCAGTTTGATCTATGAAAGTGTCGAAGGACATAGGGCGATTTTGGGCCCAGACGGGGAAGTGTCAGGCGACAAAGGGAAAGTTCTTCAGCTTCCGGATGGAACAAAACTTATTGCTGTTCCCGATGGCACGATGGTCCAAATAGGAGCTGATGGATCGAAACGGCTCAAATGCAAGGACACCTGTTTGGTTGAAGTGAAAGCGGATGGCGGAAAGAAGTATGTGGGTGCCTTGGGCGCAATTTTAGATGTCGACACTGACGGAAAAGATGGACAGAAGGGTGGCCATGTTCAGGTCAACGCATTTGGAAATATAATGTGAGTGAATTGCTGAATCGAAAGACATTTTACTGCCACGATGGATGACAATTTGTGTTTTATGAATTGCAGATATACCGACGCAGTGGGAGGGGTTACAACTCTTGGAGCTGATGGAGTTATGTCATATAGGCCTCCAGGAAGTCGTGGAGAAAAATTTGACAAAAAAGATGTTGACAGTCGGCGATCAAACCGGAGGACCCTTACAGGCATTGCTCCGGATGGGACGAAAACTTGGATCGCTGAGGATGACAGTAAAGTGCAAGAATTTCCAGATGGTATCAAGCTCATTACGACTTTTGATGGGACAAGACTGAAGATCACTCAGGATGGCTTGCGAAATGTGAAAGGCACAGACTCAAGCTTTGTGGAGTTACGGCGTGACGGTGCCAGAAGCTATTTAGGACCTGCAGAAACTAAACTGCAAATTAGTAATGAGTCCGGGACGGTTGTCGCAAATCCCAGGGGTAGTATAATTTATGACAGTGCCGATGGGAAGCATGTTGAGGTGAGTGAGCAGGGAGACGTTTCTGGAGACAAGGGGAAGATTTTGCAGACGCCTGAGGGAACAAAGATAGTGGCAGTAGCGGATGGAACGAGAATCCAAGTTTTGGCAGATGGTACAAGAAAGTTTAAGGGGATGGAGAATACTCTGGTTGAGGTTAAACCGGATGGGAAGAAACGGTACGTTGGTGGATTGCGTAGCTCTGTTCAGGTGAACACGAATGGAAAAGATGGTGAGGGATTGGTTCAAGTAAGTGCTGGCGGTAGATTGATGTACAGGGACGCCCATGGAGGAACTGTTCTAGTTGAAGTGAACGGAAAGACTAAGTTTTATAAAGCTGGGGTGGAACCAAAGTCCGGGAGTTTTGCAGCTCCAATGGTTCCTTATCAAGGTCAATGTGAAACACCCAACATAGGTCAAGGTGACAATTCAGGCCTGCCGCAACCTAAAAGTACAGCGAATTCAGAAGCAACGCAAACCAGAGGTAGAGTTCCTGATCCAGTACGCCCTTGTGGTATTCCACAAACTTACTTCTTTAATGATTCTTTGGCACAAAATACTGGACAATCTTCATTGACTTCATCGTCAAACATGTTAGCAAGCAATTTACCAGATTCACAGAGTAACGGTCCACCAAACGTTCAATCGAATGTGACTGCGACTGGAGATATAACCCCAGGAGTGGCATCTACTGGACAATGTGCAACAGATTCTCGAACCGGAAATCCCTCAAACAATGTTTCATCCTCACAATTTAATGTGACTGCTCCTGGAGGTATGACCCCAGGAGTGGCATCCACTGGACAGGTTGCAACAGGCTCTTTAAGCGGAAATCCCTCAAAGAATGTTTCATCCTCACAATTTAATGTGACTACTCCTGGAGATATGACCCCAGGAGTGGCATCCACTGGACAGGTTGGAACAGGGTCTCTAACCGGAAATCCACCAAACAATGTTTCATCCCCAGGACCAAAAAAATTTGATCAACCGCCAACGTCCGCGACTGGTAAAGTCCAAAATTCTTCCGCAGTCAGCTTGGCAGGTTCCCAATCCTCCCGCGATCGTGTAGGTGCTTTTACCAATAGACCATCCTGGGCTCAAGCTGTTCGACACTTTTTCGATCGAAACATTGAAGCAATTCGTCGTGTGAGTAGTCATTTGTTTACAGTGTTAACAGTGTCCACAGTGTTTAGTTTTACTCTCTGCAAGTTTCCGTTATGTGCATGTTGTGTATTCTAGTTGCTAACTGGAGAGATGTCGGCAGAAGACGCCTCAGACTTACTTCCTCTGGCAGTTGCATTAGTTGTTGGCGTTGTCTTCGGCTACGCTGTCAAATCCTCTTCCTCCGCCAGGCGGAACTCCTGCTCATGCAACGGATCAAACGAGAATGGAACACTAATAGACGTCATTGCTGGTTTCCTGACGTCAGACACCGCGAAGGAAAAAACATGTGCAACTGCTGCTGCTGCAACCAGAAAATGCGACTTCTATTGATCGGGCATCAATGAAATTCAAATCCTTGTTGTTGATGGACACATCTTGGCTGATGATTTGCGATTTAATTTCAGAACAATTTAAAATAAACACAAAATATTTAAACAGTACACATTATTTTGGAATCTCATAATAAAAATGATTTTTAAAACACTTCTGGCGCTTCTATTTTTTCGTCCAACCGCAAGTTATGATCCCGCTCTAAATCTCAACTATTTCTGTGCACAGCATTGTGATAATCAGTAAAAAATCATTCACTAAACTTTTAAATTCTGTAAAGCAAAGTCTTCATGTACGTAAAATGTTTGCTTACTCCAAAACAGCCGTGGAAATGGTTGGAAAGGCTCATTCCAATTTCACTGTAGGAATGTGTCCGATGCCAAAATTGAATTAGCCAAATGCTCCAACGCGTGCTCAAAGTGTCCGAGCTTCGTGTGTCTCAATACGACAGATTCACACATTTTTGATTGTCCGGCTACATCCTTACAGAGGTTCAGCGAGTGTGCAAAACGATGCGACAGCCTGTAAGATTTCAGAAAAAAAATTTAGTTTTTTGATACAATTTTTCCAAAATCTTTAACTAAAATGAACAAAATAATTAGACAGCAAGAAAGGAAACTTAGATTCTTTCTCATTCTTATGCGATGAAACATACACGGATCCTGCGGAGTTGGCAAACTGCCACCAGGACTGCGAAAAATGCCCAAGATGGGTTTGCGAAAAGCACAACAGCAATTCGTACTACTGTCCAACAGCCGAGTATAATGGTGTCTGTAAAGAAATTTGTCAAATAAGGTGAGCTAGATAGAATAACTGCGAAAATGTTGACTTCTTATTCAGTATTTAAAGCATATTTCATTCACTGAGGCTGTTTAATAGACGGTCCAGAGACATGATTCCACCCCCGAATCTATTCGCATTTACTTGTGACAAATTTAAACAAGATCCGGATGATGACGGCTTTACCCGGTGCAAGGACAGCTGCAAGTTCTGTCCTACCAACATATGCGATCCTGAGTAATTTGAGGACATTGCTAACGCGTTACTGCAATCAAAATAATACATGTCATCTATAATTACTAAATATAGGGAAGTGAACTCAACGTGGTATTGCCCGGCATTGAAGGATGGTATATTACCACCGTCCCCGCCAGGACCGATCCGATCATTCAAAGGACGATGTCATGCCCGATGCAAAAAATTGTGCGTCATTTTTTGTTAGCTTCAAAAATTTTGAAGACTGAAATTTACCGTAGAACTTTGTCATTACAGGAGGGTCGGAAAAAGCAAAGCATCATTTAAAGTTCAGTGTCACCAGGCATACGACACTTTAATTGAAAACGAACTGTGCATGGATGACTGTCGCAAGTGCCCAGAAACTGTGTGCCACGTTTATGAAGAGTATTAATACAAAATATCATACCGAATACTTTTTCTACTTGCCTCCTAACTACGATACAGTTTCATGTTTATGTAGCCCGAAGAAACAGACACAAATAGCCGAATTCTCTTGCCCTGCAACTGGGAAGGATCCTAGGATGCCACCAGAGGAGAAATACGTATTCGGGAAAGTAGGCATACCATTGTTTATTTCGGTCGTGTTTTGCTTCATTTTTGCGTGGATTGCCATTATTTTGGCGGCACTGTACTATAACGCCAAGCGAGGAAGATCTCATTCAGCATCTCAAACCCATGGCCCTCCAGAGAAAGCGCATACACAAACCCAATCTGAAGTACAAGGAGCAGAACAAGTTCGCCATGTTTCCCAGGAAGTACTTAAACCAGAACCGGGCGCACTACCATCCGATGGAACCGAGACTCCAGTCGCTATGCCGGACACTATCAGTGGAGATAGTGGGCTGGAAGAAGTTAAGGGAACGGAAGTAGTCTCAAGTTCCCCCGATGATGGTTCCACTGCGATTGGGGACAACGCTGCCAGCGAACAGCCAATTCAGGAGGATAAACCTCCAGATGAACTGAAGTCGGCCGAGGAGACGACAGCAGCTACAAAAGATGAGGACATCAAGCCAAAAGCAGAGGAAAATCAGCCACCACCTCCAGCTGAAGAAGAGAGGCAACCTGAAGCCTCTCAAAAAGAAAGCTCCTAGTAACAAACTGGTCATAACAAAAAAGAAAGTTGCCAGACATTCGACACATTTTCTCACTTGTAAAATTTATATTAAACTGGCACGTTTAAATAATTGAGTTGTGTTGTTATGTTATCATTTATATTTCTATAACTTGAAACATCCGGCAGCATGGCTTCAGATGACAGTGATCTCTATTTTATTCTCCTCATATTGTTTGCTGTTTTATCCGCCATTTTTTTTTCAACCACGCTTATTTTGCTGATATTGCTTATTATCTGCTGGAAAAAGTGGAAAGCAAAGAGACGTCAAGTGACCGCCCCTCAATCCGACGAAAGTGTTTTAGAGGTAGCTGAAGATAAAAACATGAACGTGGCTCAGGCAAAGGAGTCACGATCAGAAACAGTGCATGAGATTATGCCGAAGAAGAAAGTCAAGGTGAAAGCGAATGTAAGGGAGGATGAATCTGTGCAGTTCATAATGATTGGAGGAGAGCTGGCTCCTATAGTGAACCCTGTTTACGATGTGATTTTGTCAGAACCTCCTTCGACAATGAGTACAACGTCGAGAACTGTTCGGAAAGGAAAACGTACCTAAGGCAAACCTTGCCACAACTTTAAACGTTGATCAATAAAAGCCTCTAAATATCTTATTACATTCAGGATGTTTGAAGCATATTTTATTAATTCATTGCTCCTCATTGGAAAAAGCTTTCATGTAAAATTCAGTTTACTTATTTACTTTCTGTTGATTTAAACCTACGTATTAAACCCGGAGACATATTGAGCTTGTTAATTCATTTGCTTAGACTACCGTAAATCCTCTAAAGATCGCCCCCGGCGAAAATTTGAAATTTCGCTCTTGACCCCCCGGCGATCTTTGGAGACCCGGCGAAATTTAAAAATTCGGTTTTGACATGTCTCAAACCGTAGGAATATTCACTAAAAATAGTTCAATTTAATCTTTGTCGTCAATGTCAATCACTATTCCTCTCTAAATGACTTGCAGTTATGGTACCCGGCGTTATCTAGAGACCCGGCGATCTTTGGAGACCCGGCCAAATTTCAAATTTGCCTCTTGACCCGGGCGTTCTTTAGAGGCCGGCGATCCTTAGAGCATTTACGGTAATAGCGTTTGCTCGTGGCTATTGGGTGCATATTTTATCATATAACTGTATAACTAGTCGCGAGACCTCCAGACGGTGGTAGATCTAGTGTCTATAGAGAATCCAATACATTGCCAGAGAAAGTATTTTACACNAGTCGCGAGACCTCCAGACGGTGGTAGATCTAGTGTCTATAGAGAATCCAATACATTGCCAGAGAAAGTATTTTACACCTTTTCATAATTTATAAAGCTGTAGATTTGGGTATGCACTAGTGCATTCTCCAGTATTGATTTGAGGTAAGAAATTTCGATGGACGATGGTAAATTTAAGCTAACCAATTCGCATACAATATTGCTTTCTAGAACTAATTGGAGGTGTCTTATTATGGTTTAGAAATAAGTTTATACAAAGCAAACGGTTTAAAGATTTTAGACAAGAAATAAAGTCTTTTATTTAGCAAAAAATTCAGCTATTCTTACTCTAAAATGCTTATTTAAACAATCGCAAAGTGCCCCGTGCGTCAACTCTCATTATCTACTTAAACTAGATATCCTACATAAACTATACTTGAATACTTTCCAGCTTTGTGGAACATCGTTTATCTATTAACATCTTAATTGTACTTGTATTCCACGACTTTTAACATGGTTATAGCTGAACAGTCGTACGTTGCCCCAAACAACCACTGCACCCCTGGGTTCGCCTTATTCAATCGACTAACAAAACTGAACCCTATCCCAAACCCAATGGATTGGAGTCCCGAGACTAAAACATTTATTGACGAGGGCTTTTTCCAACGAAAGTTCATCCCCTGGCTCTTGTGTATCTTTGGTAACCTCGGGCTTGTTTTTGTCTCTTCAGTACACTGCATGGCAAATACCAGCAAGGTCGGTTTTCCCCTTGCAGTAATGAGTTTCGGCTGGGCAGGATTCTCTGCGTTCGTTTTTATACCAGCCCGAACGTTATTATTCAACTGGTCTGCTCTTCTCCAAGGCTTTGCATGCTACAACCAACTCACCGACCTTCTCGACGCGCAGTTTCCATTGGTTGCCAGATCCTTTCAAACGGACAAAACTTGGAACCGAATATCTCTCGCATTGCAAACGATGATCGTTATCCTGTGGGGAATCCCTCCTGTTCTCATTGTCCCTACAATAATCAACAGAATGGATGCATATCA
>VICI01002426.1:0-16750 GCA_019593645.1 Akabosia matsudoensis
TCTGGCAACTTCATGTCCTGGAGTTGCATGTGCTCACTTGCTGAAAATTTCGCTAATCCCATTTAGAGACTCCTGCACCGAAGCAATATTTTGCGAATAGGTAATACAAGAATGGCGAAAACACGATATTTGAATCCCAGAACACTCACAAATTTTGTTTTTTGAGTTGTCATTCAACTGCTGAAAACTATCGCTAGCTTATCTATATACCACTGGAGTTCCACAAAATGGATCAGACACATTCACTCATTCGAACCATTTATCGACATAAAAATACCACCAAGAAATTTGAGGTGCATAAACATAGCAGCCGTCTGTTACCTTCATTACAGTGGCATTCAATATGAAAAAAGTGGTAAATGGTGATACAATTCGTTGAGCATAAGGAGAGGGTAGGGAAATTTATGGGAGGCAGACTCATTTCCGAATGCAAATTTAGAGCGGAAGGGGATCATGCCTGTATACATGTGCCTCAAGTTGAAATGGGATCATTTCACAAGAACTCATGTATATACTATTAAAAAAATACAAGATCTGTGCAGAGTTAAGGGTAGTTGCGCTTACCGTAGTTTCTCTTGCTCTCTATCTTCCCGTCCAATGTTTTATTTGGTGAAATTTGGAATAGCAGATAAGATCATGCCTAAATTGTGGCTTTCTAAAAGATCAAGGAATCAGTATTTGAATCAAGCAGATACATTGTACTTAACCCGGATTGAATGGCAATCAGCGAGAGAGCTCGCCTGGTTTTTTGGGCAACACAAAGGCGTGCAATATACTATGATCAACGAAAAACGACAATTGAAGTCGAATGGAGTGGGAAATGGCTATGAATCTTTAAAATGCTCATTCACAGTGTTGTAACAAGTTTGCGTTTGTGTCTCTTGCAGGTGGAGGAAGTAGAAGGAAAGAGTTCTCCTAATGACACGCCGCCAGAGTTTGGAAATGAGGGTGGCTCGGGTTATCAAACAAGTGGGAAAGGACCGTCATCAGCCTCTTCCACCGTTACTGCTGCTGCTGTTGGAAGTTCGAGGGATGCAGATGGTGCTGGCGCCGGTAGCTCTAAAGGACAGGAGGGTCCACGACGGGCTTCAAGCTCTAGTCATCAGAGCCAACAATCTGATGTCCAGAGCGAAAGGGAGCGAGCTAGCGACTCCACGAGCGTTAGTAAAGCCCACGCGACGTCGTCTGGCTCACCAACAGACAGTCCGGCTCGGTAATGTAGTCATTTTTGATTTTCTTACAAAAATGATAAAATATGAGGAGTTTATGGTAATAATTAACTCAATAACATTGTGTATTATAGCTTCACTATTGATTCATAACATTCTATTTTTTCGTTCGATGATTGAGATGAATGTTGTACTTTATTCGCTTTAAGCTAAATTAACTTTTGTCATTTATTTTCGTATCCATGGGTCTACGAAACAACGGTCCAATGTCTTCTTTCTCTTTATGTAATTGGAAAGCATTCTTTAATGTAAAATCAGCAAATGCCATCTGAAAATACTTTTAACGCTTTTTGAAACATGCAAGGTCGGGGTTAGTTTAGCTAGAAGAGATGACTTCCTATTTCCATGAACTAGTCGGTATTCAAATTGTACGAAATGTGCAGACTATAAATAGAACGGTCCTTCATGCTTTGAAAAACAGCTTTTAAGGACTATGTCTGGAGTGAAACAAGGAGTCTTAATCTCTACTTATTTCATTTTCTAGTCACATAAATATGTATTAACGTAATAAAAATTTCAAGCTTCAAAAACAACTAATCACTGTTCTTTGTCATGCCTGTATTGAGGGTAATAGAGGCGCAAGAAGTGTTCCGTAATTACTTTCTTGATGTAACTCCAAAGCAAAAGTTTTCTTTGTGCACCTTTCACTTTCAAACAAACCGACTGATGATGAATAATTAACGCGCATATTCCCTACAAATCACAGACAACATACAAACTGAGTATTTAGAGAGAAGTCGAGATCTTGGCCCTCTGAAGTGGTCCATAGTTTTGATCTTTTGGCAGCGACTGTCAATTACCTAAATGAAAACTAAGTCTTCTTCACTTACCGAGCATTAGCTTGAGCATGTAATGCTCCCATACATATAAGCCTTGAAAAACTTGAAACTGTGATGCGTATTGAATGCTTTCCAATTTACTTTTGAGACCAATAAAGCATACTTATGTATGTATAAGTTACTTGGCAATATGGCAGAATATTGTTGAAAGGAACGAGCTTTGAATGAAATGCCTAACACTGTAAC
Source organism: Akabosia matsudoensis (assembly GCA_019593645.1). Classification (NCBI taxonomy): domain Eukaryota; kingdom Metazoa; phylum Arthropoda; class Collembola; order Entomobryomorpha; family Paronellidae; genus Akabosia; species Akabosia matsudoensis. The sequence continues at coordinate 2,255 of VICI01002426.1, forward strand.
TTTATTACACGTATTGTATTCTGTCAGTGAAATTTGTCAAATTTTGCTGCTGAAATTCATGTTCAGACAACAAATATATACGATTTCAAATTTTGGGAACAAAATCTATATACAGTATGCAACGTAGGATCTATATGATGTATGAACTTCGGTATTATTATTAATGTATTAAAAATTTTGCCAAATAATCAAGTGAACGAGTATGTCTACGTGCTTCATTCCAGCTTATGTTTTGAAATACGATATACAGCGTACTACATGTTTACTATGCTAATCCGATCGCTATATTATATTTATTTGGTATATTAATTTCCTTTTATTAAACTGTGAATTTGTTTGTGAATAATGTGAAAGGAGACTTGTGTAATGTAGTTAATACGTAAAGGTAAGAGCAAAAAATGTTATTTTACGCCAGCAGTATGGCACAATCTGGGTATGGTAGAGTTTATCGAACAGAAAAGAGATAGGAAGGGCAGTTGAAGGAGGTATTAAGACAGTTGTTCAGAGAACAATATTTTTTCGAGATAAGTACATATAACTGTTAAGATGAGTCTACGAGATGAAAATTACGGTTGAGTAGCCAAAGCCGATGGGTAGGTTTGCTAGCTGTACTGTGGTTAACTGAACAGGAATTCATAAAATGGTAAAGGATCCAGTCTGTTGTCACGATTACTCAACCATATGTAAACTTTTAGTGGATGAAATAGCCAGTAAATGATTGCTCTTCTACTTCCCTTAGTTGAGCACATGCTTCTTTGAACTTTCCCTTGTAATACAGACATCCAAAACAAAGTTGTGAGAAAAACAGAGAAACAGGAAAATATGTATTTCAGTTCATTGTTAAATGATAATGTATTTGGTCAAATGCAAACATACAAAGATATTTTGGCCTTTTGCCACTAAAACACACAAGAGGAAATTGTTTGAATGCAGTAGGTATTTGTTCTTCGTGAAGTTACTCATGCCACTCGCCCCACGCGAATCGCTAAAATCAATGAAACCAAAGAAAAATACTGTTTTAAGATACGGCGCGGATTTTTTATTCAATGGTAATTATTTTATTTTATTATCAAAAGAAAAATGTAACAACGAGTGTTGAAAATAACTCTTATTTAAAAAAAGATTATCTCGATAACCTGTTTTAATTAGCGCTGTCCGCAACGGGGTGAAGTCTATGACAAAAGCCGAAAAGTGTTTTAAATCTACCAGGGTAAGCATCTGCTGCAAAGAAAATTATCGTCGTGAAAATGCGTTCCATAGATGAATATAGCAGCAAGTCACCATTACCATTACTAAAAGGACCTGCTGCAAATCGTTAACGAAAGGAGCATGCATATCGCTTAATGAAAGAACCTTATAATACTGATTGCAGCCAGAACTGGATTTGATAGTTATTTCTTGTATACGTTTATTTATTAAAATATCAATGTCAAATGTAAAATTGTTTTAAGGAAAAGCGTGCGATTGGTTTGCTACAAAAACCACAAGATCACAACTTTTTGACGAGAAACATGTCTGCCTTCCATGACGCTGATTTTCAAAGAAAAGCTGATGAAATCGATACATACATCATTACTACTTTATGTTTATCTCACCATCAAAAATTTTGTTTATCTAAAGTAAAGTTTTACCAGGTTTGAAGCCCACGAAGTCTATCGATTAAGGCGACTCACAATTCAACTCTACTTCATATGATCTTTTTGCGATAAACAGTCCATAGCTTGTTTTTGGCGTCATTCTGCAAAAAAAACGTACATAGAAAACATTATATGGCTACAAAGTTATCTTCATTTTCTAAACACAACAAACAAACAAGATTTCAAATGAATCATCGATGTTCGTTTGTACAATTCAGCACGTTTTCACTTCATAAACTTCCCAAGTTATACACATGTCAAAGGGAGAAAAATCAGTCCGATGCATAAACGAATTTTTGTAAGCCATCAAAATTGAATCACCACGTGTACATATTCCCAGCTCGTATTGAATATCAATCATCATCATTCATTTAGTTCTAAAGGGTAAAAAATCTGCTGTTACAGGAGGGTCTTAAAAGTTATGTAGACATGTGCATTTGAAATTCAATAAAAATGTTTTAAATAGAAATTACAGAAACATGATTTACTTTCGTCATGCTGCATGAGTTAGTGTTCGGACCGTTTTTATTTCGAAGCTGCAACCATGTTCAGCAAGTAATTGATATCGATCAGTTTGTCGGTCCGTCTGTGGATGGTCTTCAAGGCATGTACTTTGACCTATTCGAACCTAACTTGGTACAGTAGTGGTACCTTAGGACGTTGGCAAGAACCCTGTTGATTTTCAGCCCAATGGGTAAAACCGGGCTCAGAGGTAAATTGTTTTGGCCCGATTTGGTTCAAACTTGGTGGAGCGATGCTGTAGGTTCTAGGAAAGATTCCTGTCGCTTTTCAGCTAGATAGGTCAAGTTAAAGGAGCGATTCAGGGGTCAACTTGGTTTCTGCATTGAGTTTCCCAAAAACTGCAAGGGAATACTGCGTCACGTTTGAATATATAAAGAAGATCATGAAGGGATATACATGCACAGAAGATTGCAGAATACTCATATATAGGAGATGAAGGAATAGCGTGTTTCAAGATACGTGCAAATGTATGTAAAAAAAATGTTCTTCCAGCAAAGGATATATACATAACGTGAATGCGTAACGAATTTGTAAAAATAAATTGGTTTGCAGCTTTGGCATCCCTCTTCGCTTCTTAAATAGTTTTTTTGCTGCTAGTGACAGGTTATAAAGCACCCGTATTCAATGTTATGCGGACTCGGCAAACAGGATATTTGGCGGACTCGATACAGCCCTGATAACCAACATTGGTTTCACTTCTCCTTGCACAGTTTCCAGATACAGTAGTTTAATAAAATGCTCCAACTCTTGTGTAGCGTAATGTTCCGTAATGATACAACAGAAGAGAAAAGCAAAAGGGTATGAGAAAGCGCGGCTGTACGAAGTATTACGTTTCAAAAGTAAACAATTCTTAGGGCAGGCACTTGGCAGTTACTTGGGTGAAAGAGAGGGAAAAGGGATCAGGCAGTTGTACCTAAGAGGGCTTGCAGTTGCGCTATAAGCAAGTGGAATAATCTTAATATATGTCATGCATTTTGTGTGTCAGTATCAAAAAATTTTCAATTTGTTGCGATTTGTCGGCAACTTATGACAATGAAGGTTACAAATATTCCTTTAAATTTTGGATTCTGTGCCCATTTTATGAAGTGAAGTTTGCGAATCCTTGTCGGTAACCTAAATTGCTTTGCATTCAGAAGCTTCCCACACAATTACCTAACAACTTTACATAAATGTGTGTATCTTATGTACTGTTCCTAGAAAATTATGAAGTCAAACCAAAGTAAATGTGGCTAGGGTGCACAAAAATTACAATAGAGGCTGACAGACTCTTCATATAATTTGCAAATGTAAAGGAAATGCATGCTTACAGTTGAATAAGATGTGTGCAAGGGCACTTGATCTGATTTAGTTATTTTGTTTAGGGTGACTCTTTTTGTCACAAAAGGATCTGTATTTTTTCACTCTGCCTTTACTACACAAAAGACACACGAATCTTCAAGTACCCAAATATACTACTGTCATTACGGGGCTCTCCAAGTGGTTTTGATAATGGTATTTACTTAGCTTTCCTCGTCCCCAGAAAAACATGAAGACGACTAGTAGCTAGAAAAAAGGCGGAATAAATGTGTTGGGAGGCAATGGGGAGTGTGGCAATGACTTATGACTGAATGTATGCTGGAGAATAACAATAAGTTCTTGCTTCCCCAAGCGCGCACGTGTAATTTAAGAAATGGTGCAGAAGAATTAGATATTTAATTATCATTGCTATCACACTAGGTGTATTCTTAGCCTTGTAGCAAATTAATGATCTAGTCGGACTCGACATGTTGTTCCATGGTTTCCTAAAGAACAGGGACTCAGTTTAATACTGTGATGTGCAAAAAATAATGGCACGCATACATACTTTGCGTAACGTTTCCTTATTTGACTAATAATGTAGAAGCAGGGTATTGCTGTGGCCTTTACTATATTGGAATTCCATCTACATTTTGCAACCAGCTACAATTAATTATTTCAATTCGAAAGAGCCAGAGTAGTCAAGCATGGATACATGCGTCTGTAACTTAAACCAGCTCGAGATGAAATTGAGTTAATGAATGCACAAGAACTTGGCAAGCTGGCAAAATAGCAACTCCTCCATGAAGCATGAGGCTGGATGGAAATAGGTGTTGTGTGTCAAGTCATGTCAGCTTAACCTTTGTATTAAAAATCTCTTTTTTCACAATTAAGGTCATGATTACATTATTGAGCATCGAAATAATGCCTATGTATTATAACTCAGTCGTGTCTGTCCGTCAGCGCTTTGACTATGCTTATTTTTAAATTTGGTATAGGACTGACAAAGGCGTTTATGGACAATTTTTTTGGACAAATTAGCCTCCATTATGATCAGAAGTTATTTACCAAAGTACTGATCTCTAGTAATAATCGACAAATTTCGATAATTCAGAACTGAAAATAACAGAATCAAGCAGGCTACAAAGGTATCGCTACCACTCCCGCCTAAATCAGCCTTCGAAGCTTGAGTCCATTAGCGGTGATGATTCAAATATAATGACTCCTATATGGATGCTACCACACCAAACTTTAGACGGATAATCCATTAATATACAAACGTGTGGTAGCTTTCCTTCTTATAGTAAAGGGTTTGACGATTTTAGAGGACACAGCAACTTGATGTATTCAAAAAAATACTCGTAACGTTTCGGTCCCTCACAGTGAACCTTCTTCGGACGAAGCTTTCCTTCTTACTTATGTGGTATAAAACGTGTAAAGTTTAAATTCCGCAGGCATTATTCATTATATGTATGCTGAATCGAAATAGTTCGGCGTTTGCATATTTTTATTTTGTTTCATCACATTCGGCCATTAGTGTGCTCCTTTCTCAGTTATCGCCAATCGCCCGATGTCTTGAAGTTGAACAGATGTGTAGGATTAAAAATGTAAAATTGGTCGCCAAATGAAGGTTTTATCCATGCTTCTTCGAGAGTGTAGTACGGTTACGAATGAGTTGGATCCTCAACCCTGATATGAGTTGGACGTTCATACGTCAGCATATTCAATGGTCATAAAAAGAACGATGAGTATCCCCTGCTGACAAAAAACTCTGAGTAACGTTCTTTTGCCTAACACGCGTATGTGTATTTTGTCGAAAAATATAAGGAAGCAGCAAACAGTATCACCCAGCTGTCACTGATTTTGTCAGACGCAATATTTGATGTAACTCCGTTTCTCCAAAACGATCACACTATGATATTGGGTTTTCTATTTTCATACTGGAAACGTCAGCCACGCTCCTTATCACAGTTTCGTTTCGTATAAATCATGTTGCAGTTACATGGGTGAACTCCGACCAGGCTACCTGTAAATTCAGATGCTGGGAGGACATCAATGAAGCCGTCGTGCTACACGTCTAGCCATCACTTTTTACGCCCCGCTTGACAATTGTCATCTGTGAAATACCTGCGAGAGAAGACTGTCGTTAACCCTTTTTCAAATAAACGGATTGTTCAAACTTAATAAGACCATGCTCATAATATATCATGCATGCCAGACACTTTTCCTTCTCCTTTTCCAACCGTGTGTGATTATTATTGTGATGACAATATCTATTGTAGTACTAGTTGTGGGCACTAGCAATAGTATATTGTTCAAGTGATAAAAAGTGATCCAATGAATTTTAAGTTGCAAGGGAAATGGCTGAAAGAATTTTGCAAAATTTCCTTCGCACAAACAAAAGGCGTATGTAAGAGAGGAACGTTAGATATGAAATAATAATATCCTTCTTAAAAAGATCACAGTTTTGCTATCGCGAAAAACAGATCTCACATAACGTTGTATATCGGAGTTCATAGCATCCACAGCTCATGTGACAAAAGCGACACCAAGATTTACATTTGCCTTTTTTATTTGCTCTTCCTCTTTCTAGTTGAAATCCTCTTATCTGAACGTCATATATTGAGTACGTTTCGTAGACATAATATCTTGTCACGAAAAACACCTAGGCTTAGACGCTTCTGTAAAAGTAAGGCCTTAGTCGCTTTCTCTTTGCTTCCTCAATGGCAATTACAAAAGTAACAAGCCAAGCTTCCATTTTTCCGGTTTTCCATTGTGTAAGATTTATTAATGTTGACAAAAGTATGGGTCTGTCACAATACCGTTACAAAAATAGAATTTCTAGTGTTTCAAGTACATGTTTTTTCATTGGTAAATGTCGAACTATGTTACATAAGTCACCAAGAGGAGAAAACGAACAATGTTAAAATGAAAATGCACTTTTGCATTGAACGTGAATCCTAAATAGGTTTTAAACCTTCATATAGTATGTAACTCACCAGTGAAACATTGACTTTTGTGAGGCATTTGTCAAACATTGTTCGTACAATCATGTTTCTTATGACGAATAAGGTGGCGAATAACACCGATAAGTAGGAAATCCTTCGATTCTACTTCAAGTCATGCCCCTAGAGAAAGCAAAATCACACACGTTTGAAAAAGAATCAATCTATTTGCACAAGCAAAATGCGTTGCATCACACCATCCCTATGATGAATTGTAGGCGTATCATGTGGTACGCGGAACACTTTTTCGATCTGAGAGCCGTCTTTCAAAATAAATGTGTTTATGGCGATGATAAAGTTTCGAAAAACGAATTCTCACATTTTCACTTCGTATTTTGTTTTGAAAAGTAAACTCCAGCAAACAACATATGAGCCTCTCTGGGTAAATATTACCGGCAGGAATTTGTAGAATTCATTAGAAAGGTTCAGCTCAAGAAATGATTGTACGCATATATCCGGCAAAATATGAATAGAAAAGTTAAGGAAAAAAGAGATGAAGAAAACCTATGCAGTCAAAAAGGAAGCTGCAATACGATCCTTCTTGGTAGTCTTCCTTTCATACCCCAAGGGATCTTCTACCTTTTTCCCTTTACCGTCGCCTTGGCGTAATGATGCAAGCGTTGGGAAACTGGAAGAAAGTGGATCGCTATTAGATTGTGTATAACTTGCTCCTCAAGGTAAATACATTATCATTTCCTGCATTATTTCTTTGGGATGGAAAGGTATATCTATGATTATTGGAGATGATGGTGATGATGTTGATTGTTGGCTACGGTTTTTCCCCTAGTTGTCACTAGACTTACTTTTTTGTTTGTTTCTTCTACTGTCGACATTTGGGTTTTTCCATGTGTCTGGAGAAATGTTCTTATACAAGGGTTTGTGTAATGTACCATTACAAACGCATTACTAACAGTTACACCGTTTAAGTACGACTATTACGACACATCTCGCAAGAGTGTCGTAGAAAACCGACTGGCAATGGTATAATTCTCGTGTGTATTATTTGGTATACAAGGTTTTTTCTTGGTTAGGTGAACGAGATCGTCAAACGACACAGCCATTTTCTTTCGGCTCTGTAATTCCTTTGTCCGTGTTACGAGGTGATGATGTGGATGAAAATTTTTAACAAAGTATCATGCATGCAGGTGATGACTTCGTCAAGACATTGCTTCAGAGTTTAAACACTTATACTGTAGTACTTTCTCTTCTTTCACCTTGCCAACATGCATATAGACTGGTACAGTTGCCATCCCATTATGATGTTTTTAACACTTGGAAAAGAATTCGTTACTACGTAGACAGTTGGTAGGTCGCCTGGATCGCTTTTGGAGGTTTTTAACAATTTCCATAAGTCTGAATTCCATTTGAACTTCTCTCAAAGCGATATTCTCTGTTTGACGACACTTTCACCAAAAAATAGAGTCGTGGAGGTTGTTCTCTTCAATAGGCTTTGAAAAAGCATTTTACTTGCTATCTCGCTGGGTTTCACTTCTCAAGTGTTATCCTTTCACCTCATTATAAGAGGTGGCTGATAAATTATTCTCTGTTTTCTCAAAAAGCAGGCGAGAAGCTGGTTGATTGTTTTAGTCCAGAACCTCCGTTGACTTCGAAGACTCGTATACCACATCGCTGTCATTTTCGTGTAAAATTGCAGGAAACGAATTTTCCCATTGCTATCTCTTGTCATCTAATTAACTTGTAAAATTAATATGCTACTTTTCAAGGTTTTTAAAATTGTAATTAGAATTGCTGTGGTTTTTTTTTTCAAGCAAACGAAAATTATTATATCAAAAATATCTTGCATAAATGCATACAAAAGTTTTCCTCATTCGTGAGTGAACGAGTTTATCTTAACGTCAGAATATACTGAGTACGTTGCATCGACAAAATATCATTCGGGAACACCGAGTTTATTCAGACAGTTTAGTTTTTGCTGGAGCCATTAAGTTTCTGAGTTTATTACTCTGGAAGGTATAATAATCCTTTACACATGTCCTTTCAGTGTAGAGATAGAAAAGCGTTTATTTTGAATGTCTGCGCATACTAGGAAAAATATATATTGGCGGGCTAAAAATTATTAGAGAATACGAGATTGCTGGTCAATGCAAAGCAATACTAAAATCGGGTTTTATATGATGATAGCTTGACTTAGGCGAGGAAGGATTGGATGGATTGCTAATGACGCGTGTGTAGCCTTTTGTAATTGATATAATATCTTTACGTTTTGTGGTTTATTTGTGGCGAGCTGGTACGTACGTACAGAGGAATAGCTGAAATGAAGTTACACCATGTTCGGCTACGACAGCAAGCAATCAACCAGTTGTATAGTTTGCGATGATAAGTAGTCGATCAGAAGTCGAGCTGCAAGTAGTTTGTGAGAAATGATTGCGAAACACAGTTCCCCTTGGATGGAGTCTAGAATTCGAAAATAAATAGCTGTAGTCAATAACGCACTGAACAGTTTCAGTGAATTATTCATTTTTCGTTTTCACAACTAAAGTATAAAAAAAGTGAAACTTTTATATTTATTGGATATCTTGGGAATGCTGAACGTGCTGAATTTACCAACGCACTAGCCAAATTGTGACTTTGAAATCTTATGGAACGTAAAAGAACATCTGTGTCTATTGAAGTAGAGTGAAAGTAGGTTATTTGAAAGTGAGTTGACGACAAAAAGAAGGATAAATACAGCATATATCATCGATATTTCGGGGAGCTTGGTTGCGAATATTAGAATTCGATGTAAATATTTCATTGTCCCGATCTCTACATGAACAACGTAAGACTTTACAACTCTATTGTACACCTAATTACGAACTATGAGTGTGCATAGACATGTTATTGTTTCTACATGTAAAACTACATAATTCATTATAACTGTTTATCTATTTGTATTTGAATAATTAGTGATAGTTTTATTCGTTTGGTGTTTCAAACACGGCTTTTTAGCCTACTTAAGTGTACTAAAACTTTGAAAAACGATTGTTCGGTTTGTAGTTTGTTCTAGGTATGTTTGTCATTTCCTATATTTCAAAATAGTTAATACGTCACATTAGAAAAGCTGCAACCTTTACACTTTACAATGCCTACTTATAGCAGGAGCTTCCCACCGACATGTTATAAAACTCACCGCCCGATGGAAAACTTAAAGATCTGAATCCTAAAGATTAGCAGGAAAACAAACACTCCTGATTTTGAATAGTCAGTCGTCTACAAATTTTGGCTTTGTCGCCGCAACGGATTTTAAGTATTTTTACATATTTTCTCTTCTTTTTCTCCAGAGAAGAAATCTATTTTTTTTCAAAAAATGATGCCCTTATTTTTACAGTAGAAACTCCAGAAGGAAAGAAACAAAAACAAAAAATGTTTGGTTTTTTTGGTGTTGAATATGTTTTCAGACTTTCAGAATTCAGCAGATCTAGATCAAAAAGTGTTGGTGAGCAACAGTGGACAAATCTCCGAGCAGTTTTGGCATGGTATGCTCGACTTAGGAGGATCAAGAGGTCGGTATACAGCTAAAACACCCTGCACCTAAGATCAAATTTATTTCTCTCAACTTTCTATCGAATTTCTCTCAGGCATTTCTTTTTTCATGTCGGTACTTTTTGTTTTTGAATACTCACAGTGTACCTAGTGAAAACTGTCTTTTTTGAACTAGTCTCCGTTTTGCAACATCTAATTCTTTTTTGCATTTTGACAAAGCATCCTTTGAACATTCAAAGTTACTCAATATTTCTATCTGTAGTGTGAAAGTACTGTGTTTTAGAAGAAAAACTCTTCACCCACACACCTAGTTCAAGTTTCCCTTTTCAAAACCACCAAACTCACTAGCTGTTGTTCATACTTTCTTTCTATCCTCAAAGAGAAGAAAAAACTCTTCGTTTCTTTTCGTTTTATCGCTTGCAAACAGCAAAAAAATCTGTTCGCAGTAAGTGTACCTGTCACTTGGTTTGACTTGATTCCTGTGATTTTGTGATCGTAGCAGTTTTGCTTTTGTACACTCCAAAATAAAAAAAGGCCATGCTTTTACCGACATTGTTGATTGTCGATGCCGAGTCTTAATATTGGAGTCGTTAACCTTGAGACTTTATACGTTACTTTGGTGCATTAGATTGGCTAATCGTTTCAGTGAATAAGAAGCGATTCTCGAGAACAGTATTTACAATTTTAGCCTAGTTGGGCTATTTTACTCCCTGAGAATGCCACCGTAGCTCTTACAAAACCCTTTACAAAGTTTTACCTTTTCTTGTCACTATCTATACAAATAGAATACTACTATTTTTTACGTTTCTGAACAGATCATCTTTATTTATTCAATTTGGAATTGATTAGTGAGTTATACAATCGTACTCAGTGTGACCTGATAGATGATCCGAATATGCAGTAAAAATCTATTCCCGATCTTATTTGTTTTTAGTAATACCCCTTATCTGCACTATTGGTAAGTAATTGAATAAGTAATAGATAGGTAAGTTAAAATACTTTTCCTTGCGAGACTTTAGTCCAACCTGCATTGTACAATTATAAGTATCTAAAAGTTGTAATACATATTTTAGTCACTATTACTTATAGAAAATCTATCCTTACTCGAACCAGTATAGGGTTGTTCACAAATATTTCCATATGTATGTAGCTAAAGCTTGCGACTTACCATTCAATGATATAGAATTATTTCTGAACTTCTCTGTACTCTGTACACACATTACCAATATCTTATTCACGATGTTAACAGGGTTACTCGTACATACATCGATTTCCGGTTTACCCATTGCATACTTGATTGATGTAACACTCTACCTATTACCTTCCTTGTCTTATTTCGTTTCAAGATATTGAGGAGGGTTTGTATTTCAACTAATAATTTGGGCTACAAAAAGATTTTTAGCGTTTTGAGTAGCGCGCCAAAGGCTTTATCGATTCCTGTTCCTAAAGTTTCATTTCGATTGGATTGACCTATTCGATTTTGGCCTCAGTTATGAACTATTACTTTGTACTTGCTCTATAGACTGCAATTTCGTAGTTTTGTAAGAGTTCTGTAACCAAAATGGTAATTTAAACTTTCCCATCGTCCATTAGATTCCATGCTTAGGAATTTTATCCGACCAGCTGTAAACGGAAACGGTTGATCCCGTCGAAATGTGAAATGGAACTTTCAAGTATCGAAACAGCTTTTAACAAAAATGCAAGCCAATGCACTAAAATCATTTAGCCCAATCTTCATCCATGTACAAACCCTGCTTTTTCCCTTTCACGTCTCTTGAAGCGCGATACATTAGTCTAGCTGAAATTTCACAAGTGTAATTTTTAGCGTACAGTAAAATAGTTGGGTTGTACCAATAATGAATTTTCTATATATATCAGCCATCCTCTAGGTAGATCCCGTGTTTTACTAAGCCCCTGTCAATATCAGCCTTTTCGTTTTGAAACCACTGAGCATTTTTGCTCCCAAGAAGTAAATATATCTACCATGTTGTTAAGTTTGTATTTTAAATTGTGTTTTGATTTGCAAGAACTAGCCAGTTGTGATGCTCAATTATAAGCCTCGTTATGTCCGAATTATGAGATAGGGTCTATCCGAAGATGTTGGTTGCGTTGATCGAGTTATGGACTAAATCATGTCATGGTTATGCCTTTCGTTGTCTGTGTGCAGTTTCGTAATCTACAAGTCTACGGATAATAATCAAATACGTGACGTTTTGAGATTTCTTGCTTTTGTGTTTTGTATTGCAGATACTTCAATGTTAATGTCATATTAATATAAAGTACACCAGTTTGCCTTTTTGTGTCTTCACAGGAGTCCTGTCTGAGGCAAATAAAAATATTTCGATATTTTCAGATGTTAATGAGTGTTTTGTGTGCATTGTGTATGTATGTAAGTAATATCCGAGTAATAGTCGGCAAAAGCCGAAGAAAAGCCCCCAATTCTACCCGATGTATTAATTTTACAAATGTTGAACAAGGTGTTGTCTGCTGGTTTGCATTTTATTTCATCGCCTTTGATATTGTGACGACTTGCATTAGTTTATGTTCAAAATGTACAGTTCTATGCAACAATCGATATATTCCCGACATCGAAAGCCAGAAGAATTCTTAAAGGCAAATTACTACATGCAGTACACATACAAATTCACTTCGTGTAAAACAAAACAGGCGGGAAATGGAAACGGATAAGAAGGGAAAAATGGACGCAGAAATTGCGGAAGCGGGTTGAAGAAATCAACAGTTAATGAAAAATAGTATATTTATCAGTGAAAGAAATTTCTGCATACAAAAACGTTTCAAACATACCACCGACTCCGTTCTCGGCAACCTTTCTAGGCAAGTCACATTGAAGATGAGTATTGTCACTGTTTGAAGCCACAAAGTTTTTCTGCTGTAGTCAAGGTTTTTCTTAATGCTTGCAGTGGTCAAACATTTACGTTTGCCATTGCGTTTGCACCGAATGAAAATTTCTCTGTGATGATTCTGAAAATTTTGTTTTATTATGTCTAGTGTGATAAGAAGTAATTCCCCACCATGAGAGCACTTTTTATATTTATTTTAGGGCTTATGTAGCCAGTCACGGCATAAAGTTTTGGATTTGAATGAGCTCATCTAGTGTCTAGTATTTGAGTGTGGACAGATCTGGTGTAGATTTGTACTCTCATTTCTCCTAATAATGCTCCCTTATATAAATATCAGTGTTGCGCCGTGTTTAATTAAGCTGCAGTGGTGGTGTGACGCTCTCGTCGTTTGGCTTCTTTTTGCTGAAAACCAAGCTTCGTTTTCTCTTTAATTAACAGCCAAAAACCAGGCCGTTGATCCTTATTTTCGCAAGAGATTCTTGGAATCATGGTAATATTATTTTGGGAATCGATTTCGAGTGACAGATTTCAATGTCCTTTTTCCTAACTAAGAACCAACCACCATGATAAAAAAACACACTTAAAGGTTTGGACCCCTTATTCACATTTTATACTTTCTCCAGTGATAAATATACTATCACTGTGTCTCAGACTTCACACAAACGAAACTTTAGCCATTACACATACTTAAATATATCATCCATAATTGCTAGAGTTACACACGCCCGTTTTAATAACAAATTTACTACTAATTTGTGTAAAAGTACCAACTCTCTGTAGTTCATGCTCTGTTTCAGATAGTTCTCCACGCTTACATGAAAAAGTTGCAAGCAAGTAACGCAGTAACTTATCATCAGGTTTGTTTAAGGTAAATATATCAAGATAGTGGCAACAATGCAATGTATCATCATCGTCTGCACACATAAACTACACACACTTTTCGTGTTAGCATACACTTTGGTTAGTTGGCTACTTTCCCCAGACAGAAACTGCTGAGGTTGAAACTAAACTTTTTTTGAACTTGCCTCTGATTTTAGAAATAGTTTGCAACATCAGTGCCTGTACGTTCGGTTTCATATGCACTCATTTGTCTTTATCAGGACAAAGAGTGGGTTTCATGTTTGCACAGCAAGATTCTTCGTAAGTTCATTCTTCCAGGAAAGGTTAAGAGCACTAAATGATATACTACACTTCCGTCCCTTTCAATCGATCTTTCCTGCGGGAAAATTCGACGACTCATTTCCTCCTCACAAACCTTGTTACCGGGTGATTACATTGTAGGGAGGACTATGAACTTTGACTGGTTGAAATAGTTCCGACACTATTACAAAAAAGTGATACATAGCGGCGTAGCGTTCGTGTAGTCTTCATCTCAAACATTGAATGCATTTTTGGTTAAAGAGATTCATGCTAAAATGAGGCTTCCTGTGTTATTTAGAATCTACAAAGGAGTTTATAACGCGGTAACAAATTGCATTGAATAATGAAATTGAATAATGCTTAAGTCCGCATGATCGTGAATCGAAAACATGTTTTTTCAGATTGTTCCTCACCATCACATCCAAGATTTCTCTGGAAAAGTCATACTTGAAGGCATTGTTTCTCATGAATGATTACTCCTTTGAACTGCTGCAAAATATGCATTGGGGAACTGCACACTAAATATCTTTTTTGTGAGTTTTAGCACGTATGGCTTTTAGAAAGTAAAAAAAA
>VICI01002427.1:0-16749 GCA_019593645.1 Akabosia matsudoensis
AAAAAACAACCGTGCTAATGAAGGACTCTATTGTTTCAATAAAAAAAGGTTTTCTTTTTTATAGCGTTGACAATATGGATAAATGGCTTCGTACATGCGCTAAATGGTCGTGAGATTGCAATGAATGATAAGGATATCTGAAATGCAGTCCTGTCATAATTTTTGCAGGCGTCCAGCCTCCAGAACTAGGAAAATTAAGGTAGATGTTTTGCTGCAAAAATCATCGTCTGATCAGTGAACAGACTACCCGTTTCAATGTCACTCACAAAACTGGTTGGTTATATAAAGGCTACTGTTCGGAAATGGATTTTGGTCAAACACTAGAGCGACTCTGGCCTGAGCTTTTGTGTTTAGAAAACGGTTTGTAACGGACGTTTTTTTTGTTACCAAGATTGACTGCTAAAAAACTGTGTTCAACTGGAGGGAAGATAGCGTCATGAGAGGATTTGTAAGTAAAAAAAACAAATGGAAGAAAATTGAGGGGATTGTTTTTGGGAAAGAGTTTTTTGTTTGATGGAAAATGTTTTGGATTGGTTTTTTGTGAAAGACGGTTTTAGTCATTTTGGTGGTGATCACGGGAGTGTTGTCGTCGCAAGGAGGATGGGGATCCGGGGGGTCGAGTGGAGGGCGAAGACGAGGTGGCTTGTTGGCAGGTTTGTTGGGAGGATTAAGACGTGGAGGTGGAAGTAGAGGAGGACGATCCAGTGGTGGAGGTTGGCAATCGTCTGGAAGAAGTAGCAGTTCAAGTGCATGGCAACCTGGTCCAGGACCAAGCTCTGGGGGATGGAAGTCTGGTGGAAGTAGTAGCTCCAGCGCTTGGCAACCTGGGCGAGGACCTAGTTCTGGTTCTTCAGGGGGATGGCAGTCAAGCGGAAGCAGTAGCTCAAGCGCTTGGCAACCTGGACGAGGACCAAGTTCTTCAGGGGGATGGCAATCGGGGGGAAGCAGCAGCTCAAGCGCTTGGCAACCCGGTCCAGGACCAAGTTCAGGGGGATGGCAATCAGGTGGACGTAGTGGCGCAAGCGCGTGGCAAGCCGGAAGTGGGGGATATAGCAGTGGGGGTAGCAGTGGAGGTGGTAGTGGGTGGTCTAGAGGTTAAGACATGACTTGTCACTTGACATATTCTGCCAGTTGATAGTTTATTTATTTATTTTATTTATTTCTCTCGTGTATACTGCAACGCAAATAATTTACAAGCCCAGACTATCCCTAACTGTAATCAATTAGTATAATCTCATAAATATTCAGCGTCTTGTGAATAGGTTGAAAGGTTCTTGAATTTGTTGATTTACTATCCACACTCTAGCCAAAATAAACAAAAACAAACAACAATACAATTCTTCTAAGAAAGAAAACTTGTTTTGTTCGCGATGTCATTTTCACGATTTTCAAAACAAACCAAGCTGCTACTTGACCGGTTTGACCTTGCCAGATGACCTCCTCCGAGTTCACCGATTGGACAGTCACTCGGATTTGTTTATTCGGGGAGTTTCTCCTCTCAGCTTTTCGAGAAACAGTTGGAACTTGGAAGAAAGCCCGTCAGTCAGTCTTTTTCTTCAGTTTTCGTTCGAAAAAAATATTTCGGGTTTTCTTCTTTCAGTTCGTCAGCGGAACCTCGTCCTCTTGTCGTTTTCAACATGGATTTCAATATGTTCGGAACTGAATCAAGTCCTGCCATGGATTGCTCTGGAGTTACAGAGCTAATGACAGTGAGCGCAAGTTCCGCAGCGGAGGAAACGCTCCATCAGCTCCTCTCCGACTTTGTAGACGAGAAGGAATTGGAGAACGCCTCGGACACGGACGAAAGCTGTTTTTACTTTTTGTCCAATCTGGAAATGCCCTGCAGGCTGAATGACGACACCCTCCCCAATGCCGACTGGACTGTAACTGAAAACAAAGAAAATTCAATTCCAGGAGGGAATGTGGAGGAATGTCAAAACCAATTCACTTCAATCAAACCCGAGCATTCTGTCCTTTTAGAATCGGAGGTTACTCAACCAATCGACTTTGATGTCTTGACAGGGGAAGCAGATATTCTGTCTCCATTCAAAGCCTTGGCTGAAACTCGAAGCGATGTGGCGTCACCAAAGCACAGGTCGAAACTGTCAGAGATCCGAACCGGACACAGTGAGAAGAGCATTCAAGAAAACTTCCAGCTTTCCAAAACGACCACGTTCAAGAAACTTCCGTCCAAGACGAATCCGCTTTACAAGTCGAAACCAAGTCCGACCGAAAAAATCTTCAAGTTGATGACAGACACTTTCAATCAATACCAAATCAGTATCAAGGAAACTATCCGTCAGGAAATGGAACTTGGGGTGAACAGTTTGAAGACTTATTTTGATGAGAAGTGGTCCACCTTAGGTCAACCAGGTAGTAATAAGCAGATTGTTCCTGGGATTGGGTTCAGTCAGCCGTTCCCCGTTAAAAGTGAGGAAATGATGCAAATTACTGCAAATGACAAAGTGTCATATTTCTTTTTCTTTTTTTTGAAAAATCTTGTGTTTTTTCGCGTAATTTTCAAAGGCTCTGAAGGACACTTTATTCTGGGCGACTGCAGCGATTCCACCACCCCCTCCAGAGACAATCCTCAGTTTGACCTTAGCCAATCAGCGCCGGGTGGCCCGTTGTTAACATACGTCAAGTCCGGCAGCCTGGTTGAGACGCTTACAAAATCCGTTGAGACACAAGACACTTCCGGGGACCAGATCGAATCATCGCCTCAAGATTCAGAATTGATTCAGGATAAAGATCCATCGGAATCTACCGAAAGTTTTGCTGTGATTCTCCCCGGGCATGAAATAAAACCGGAAACGCAAGTCAAGAAGGAGGAGAAAACGGAAAACGACGCAATCAGCAAATCTGCACTGCCCACCCCAGCTGTTCCTGTAAAAGCGACCATTTCTAAAACCACCAAGGTGAAGCCAGAAAGAATTCCTAGACCAGGTAAAACACATGAAATCACCCCACAAACTGTAGAATTTTGTAAAGCATGTCTGATTCACTCTTAGAGCTCCAACTGCGGAAGGCCAAGACCCCATTAGTCTGTGACGTCTGCGACAGATCGTTCCCCAACAACTCCAGTCTCAAGCAGCACAAGTCGTTCCACTTCACCTCTCGTCCCTTCGAATGCAGTCACGAGGACTGCAACAAATCGTACAAAACCAAATCCGAACTGAACCGTCACTTGATCGTTCACAGCGGCGAGAAGAATTACGAATGGTGAGACCAATCAATCAGCTTGTCCACTTACTCCTACTCACTACATTATCTCTTGTCAATTGTTACTTTAAAAAAATAGTCAAAAGTGTGGCAAGGCATTTCTGCGGAAGCAGTATTTGAAGACGCACCTGATTCGTCACAATGAAGACCTTATCTGGAAGTGCAACTGGTGCACCAAAGTATTCGTCAGCGAAAGGGATCTCGATAAGCACAAAACGAGTTATCACAAGAAGGAAAAGCGGTCAAGTTCCAAAGCAGAAGTCATTAAAAATTATCCAGAAATAACTTTAAGCCCTTGAGTGTCAAGTCGTTAAATGGTCAGCAAAGATCAATAATAATTATTTCGAGCGTAACCTTGTTTTTATTAACGTTTTTTATATGATATATGTATCCAGCTATAGAATAAATATAAAATTTATAACATACCTAATTAATTAAGGTAAAGAAATGTGGTGTATTCAGTTTTAATTGGGACGGTGGAAAGGGTCTTGGGGATTTCGGGGTGAACTGCAACATAACATTTCATTCTTGCATTGGCATTTTTTATGTTTAAAAAAACGGACCTTTAAGGGCTTCAGGGGGTTTCTGTTTATTTTTTATAAATGTTGGAACCGTCGGGGGAGAAGGGGAGGGAGTTGTATAGTTGACTGGAGGAGTAAACTGAGGCTTGAGGTTGGCCGTAGGACTCTTGCGGAGGGCTTCCGTACGAGACGGGTTGAGGAGGGGAAGGTGGAGCTCCGTGATAAACTTGTTGGTGTTGTTGCTGCTGGGGGTATGGAGGTGGGTATTGGACTGGATGCTGAACATGTTGAACTGGTGGTGATTGGTAGACGGGCTGGGATTGGGTGAAGTCGGGTTGAGGGGATGGCTGCGGGTGGTGGTGGTGATGGATTACGGAGAAGGATTGGGGAGGAGGAGGAGGAGCGCCTTGGGATAGAGGAACAGGGGAGGGACTGGCCTGGTAGATGGGTTGGGGAGGGGGTTGACGGATATCCGGTTGTGGGGTGGCCGTCGTATGGAAATGTGGGCCAGCCGTGGTATGGAAATGCGGGCCAGGAGGGTAGGCAGCTCCGGAGGATCCTTTTGAGTAAATCACGGGCTCGGGCCGGGCGTGTTCAGGTGGAATAGGTGCAGGATGGTGGACTGGGGCAAATGGAGGGGGTGACGGAGAAGCGGGTAAGGGAGGCGGAAGCCGTTCCCGGTAAATAACAGGCGGTGCTCTGTTGTCGTCATCAGTTACAATTGTTATTCTTGTTTTGCTTCCTTCAAATGCTGGTGGTGGAGGTGGAGGTGGTGGCGGAGGGGGAGGAGGAGGAGGAGGTGGTGCATGATGACTGCGATACTCGTGAACACTACTCGGTGATACGTGCTCTTCAACGTATCTGTAAAAAAATGTTGAAGAAACAAAAATGAAATTTAAAAATCTTTCCCGCGTAATTAATTATGAATGTTAAAATATTATGTTATTACGATCATTTATTGTTATTACCTAACAATTTTAGTTGGGGAAGGTGGTGGTGGAGGGGGAGGAGGGGGTGGTGGTGGCGGCGGTTCATGGTGATGAACGTATTTGATAATTTCTTTTGGAGGAGGTGGTTCATGGACATATTTAACAACTTCCTTGGGCGCTGGAGGTGGCTCATGATGATGCACATATTTCACAACTTCCTTTGGCGGCGGTTCATGGTGGTGTACATATTTGACCACTTCCTTTGGCGGTGGAGGTGGCTCATGATGATGGTGGACGTATTTGACCACTTCTTTTTGCGGTGGCTCATGATGGTGTACATGTTTGACGACTTGCTTTGGCGGTGGCTCATGGTGGTGCACGTATTTGACAACTTCCTTTGGAGGTGGCTCATGATGGTGTACGTATTTGACCACTTCTCTTGGCGGCGGAGGAGGTGGTGGCGGGTACTCCTCAACGACCTTAACCACTTTAGGATGCTCTACGTATTTAATCACACCTGGCGGCTCATGGGGATGCTTATGAACAACTTTAACGATTTTCGGAGGCTCTTCAGCATAAGCTTCTACTTTCACAGCTGGAATTCCAATTTTTAATGGCGGAGGGGGTGGCGGTGGAGGTGCATAGGGTGGAGGATGTATTGGAGGCGGTGGTCCTTCATCTCCCAAAAAATCTCGGAAAAACTTATGCAGCTTTTTCATCCTATGTCTGAGGAACTTTTGAGCGTGTCTCAAATGCTTATGAAAATGCCTATTCAGCCCTGGCAGCAATCCAGGCCCCCCACCAAACGGCTCAGGAGGCGGGGCTTGGGGTTGCAAAATAAACACAGTTTTCGGTGTCGGCGAGTCCCTCTCCTCATAAACAACATGCTCTCCCCTCGAACTAATAACTTGCTTCGGATCCCCCTCATCATAATGCGTTGGTGCATCCCTTCGATGAATATTCGCCCTAGGATTATCCGCCAACATGGCGTCCATGTCGATTCTCGTGTGACATGCGAGCGTGGATGTTATCAAAACACCCAGGTACAGAAGTACATCACATTTCTTAAAATACCCCAACAAAATTCGTTAGAAAAATTAATCCCCATTTGTAATTTTCATTTTATTATTTTTTTCTTACCCGATGATGTCGCATTGTATGCCAGCTTCNTCCCCATTTGTAATTTTCATTTTATTATTTTTTTCTTACCCGATGATGTCGCATTGTATGCCAGCTTCTCCAGGAAGCCCCGCGCTTCCGGTTTCAACCTTTTTTTAAACCCGAACTGGAATCCAATTGAAACCAAAACTCAAACAAAGTAGATAACGAAACTGAAGCCGCAAACTGTTCAAACCAGTGCTCATATCGAACTGACTTGTCAACGCCTCAAAAAAATAATCAACATCCGGACGCTCCAAGAGGTCAACTCAAACTGACAAGAATCCTGACATACCTCCCCAGAAATTCCTCATACATAATAATAAAAATATTATAAATAATCAGAGAGTCCTTCGAGATTATTACTGTTAATGTGTGAAACTGATGATGGAAGTCAACAAGGTATCGACAAAAAAAAAAACATAATGCCTTTGCGGACTTCCGATTGGAAGGACGGCTCTGTGAAGATGAGCCCAGTTTTTCATGTAATCCATTTTGTTAACTTGTTTAAACAAGGGCTAATATAAATATATTACTCTTCTGTCCACACAACAAAATCTTTTCAATAATTTTTATTTTATATGACTTTGTCATTGCTCCTGTGAATTAATTTAAGTAAACTGCCACAGGCGGCAATTCATCTTTTTTTCCCATGGCTCGACGATATATTTTTATATATAACATATCAATGTCACTTTAATGTCTTTAGATGTTGTTGACAATAATAATATTTCATTAGTAAAGGTAACGAATTAAAAAAAGCCTTTGTGCATTTGGGTTATCGCCATGTTTCATCTTGGACTGTGTATGTGTGCGTGGGGGGGGGGGCGTAACGGTAACTGGTGGCGTTGGTGTATTGTGGGAAACTTCGCCGCATGGTATGAAGCTTGTAATATATAATTAGAAGCAGATGACAATGACAATTAGACGCTAAATTGTGCATTAAATTTACATGTATTGTGTAGTTAAAATAATATTATTATTGTCAGCCACAATGTTTGTGGTCGTTGTTGTGAGTAATCCGGATATGCGTTTTTTGTCGTAAACTCTCGGGGCAATGTGAGAAGTTGGAGTCCTTCGTTGTGCAACTCATCGACGAGATTTTCGCAGGCGCTTCTGATCGAAAAGTGTCGTACCAATTGTTAATAATTAAGTAGCGTGTAAGCTGCTCAATGATTTTTGTTCATGTGTGTCTTGGTCGATGCATGTGTCGCCACTAAAATATTTTTAGTTGCTTCTTGTTATAGTTCTTTCAATGCTACTAGTTTTGTTTTAGTTGTCAACGTTCTCGTCATGATCAAAATGTATTGCATTCAAGGTTTCCTTCTGTTTTCCGTAAAATCGTAAGGGCACTAAGATAATGCAGCTACGATTGGCAAACTTCAACTCCGTCTGAACGTTTATTTTGGATAAATTAATTAAAATTAGGCGTATTTTTAAGAGAAAAAATATGCGAAGTTGAATTTTACGAATTGTAGCACCATCTTCTTACCAACTAATTTGTATAACCTCAAGCAGAAACTTGCCATGCTTGTGTTTTCAATAAATTGCATCCCGATGTATGCTAAATTCCTTTACCATACACCGGCGTACAAATGCTATAGCACAATTTGGCTAATAAACAGACATTTGAATTCCACACTTGCCATGCTTGTGTTTTCAATAAATTGCATCCCGATGTATGCTAAATTCCTTTACCATACACCGGCGTACAAATGCTATAGCACAATTTGGCTAATAAACAGACATTTGAATTCCGACCGCTAAATTGTGCCGAATTGTGCTATAGCATAGTGTATAGTAAAGGAATTTAGTATATCGGAATACACCTTTGGTGAAACACAATGGCGGTTTCCGCTCGGTCCGTCACATATCTTAAACGGGTTCGAGTTACTTAAGTGGTGCGTTAAATTGACGCCTATTCAAGCTGTATTCTGATTCATATTCTGCTTAATACTCTTTCTTAGTCTATGGAATGCCATCTTGAAAGCATAGAATATCTTTTAGAAGAACAGCTTTTTACAATAAGGTTTGAAACAGGAAAAGCAATATAGCCCGAAATTCGATTCGAAATAAAATTAATACATACAAACTTTGGGATTGATTGTTTCATTCAGTCATACGTTAACTACTACAGCAAAAGGGATAATAACTGTGAATGCATTTTTGTACAATGAGCGGTTCTCATGCTTGAAAAAATTAATACAAACAAACTTTGGGATTGATTGTTTCATTCAGTCATACGTTAACTACTACAGCAAAAGGGATAATAACTGTGAATGCATTTTTGTACAATGAGCGGTTCTCATGCTTGATAGATTTTTAACAAAATGTTAATACGAAACAAGACTACACGAGAACTTGGGCGTGAAGCCATCCGGCATGCAAGTATGACTCTTCACGTTTGTGAAAAATCCTGATTCATTGATTTTATGACGAGACATAGGAAAGAAAAACTGGCTGGCATTGAAACATGCAGCTTGTCGTCTTTGTTTTCAATGGGAAATAAAGTTCAATGATGAGTAGATGAGCCCATCGTCGTTGTTTGCATTTTCGTACACTGATTGTTGCTTTAGGAATTACTGTTTGGCGATTTCACAGGGGATGATTTATCGAAATTGCAAATAATAACTGCTTAATCTGTTGGCATTTAGCCTAGCGAATGCTTATTCAAATTATCTACATTTTAATCATCTAACTGGAACTCTGGAAAGCTTTCTGTAACTCTCCAGAAAGACAGGCCACTCTCCAAAAGTTGCTGAGCAAAATTATTGTTCCGCTCCATTAAAGCTTTACCGTTGACGAGCTGTGCAAATGAACCTGGGGGGGGGGATTAGAGCGTGGTAGATGTTTGGAGTAGGTAAATTTATTTAGCTTCTTTTTTTCAGGGGTTTTCTGATGCATTCTCGAGGTACTTAAGACCTGCCAGGGTGTCATATTTGAGGAATGGCCAGACTATTTGTTTCTTCGCAGGACGTTCCGCCGTTCCCTTGAAAAACTCGGTCTCAAGAACGACTCGGACTTAGACTGGAAGCATTTGGAGGATAAGGACGAACTCAAGCTGGAGAGCGCTTCGGTGGACGCGGTACAGCAACCAGTTGGAGGTATGCAGATTCAGGGGAAAGTTTCTTCCAAGTAGTTTTACAAGCTTATCGCCTATATACAAGGGTACAAGTATTTGTAAGCTTTATTTATTCTGTCTCGTAATATTGAAAAACATAGATAAAGTTTAACGCGACGTACGACTGGTCCGATATGGCTTACCACTTAAATTTCACCCGACCAAAACATCTCATTTATTTTATTAAAACGCCAATAAAACTTAATAAATTTTACGACGAGTTTTCATCATTCGTGGTCATCCTCGCTTGAAGAGTTGCTGCTACTGGATTCACTACTTTGAACTTTCTGGAGGCTCTGAAGCTTGTCTCGGATTTCCTCCCGCTTTGCTTCAATGCCCATGTCAAGCTTGCTCTGTTTGTCCATCTTCTCTTTGAGCAAGACCTTCAAATCTGTCAAAGTTTGGAAAAACTTTTTTTCGTCGTCGGTCATGGGAGCGTTCCTCAGCTCGTCTATTTTCTCTCCGTAGCTGAACCAGAGCGAGACTGGGGTGTAGCCATGAATGTCTTGAGAAAGAGGGCGAGCCCCAGCGCGTACCAAGGTCAAAAAGATGGATCGCATACCTTGGAGAGCTGCGTAGTGGAGGGGCTCACGTCCTTCCGCATTCTGAATGTCCACAACAGCCCCCAGCTCGAGAAGCACTTTGACAGCTTCAGGTTGCCCCGATAAACAGGCATAGTGGAGCATCGTGTTCCCAGTTGTCTTCTCAGTTCCGTTGACATCTTCTTTAGCGACGTTGACCAGTCTTCGAATGCATTCCAGATGGGCCAGCTGGAGAAGCTCCCCATCTTTGGTGTGCTCGAAGTCTTTAATCATCATTCGAAAGCCGATTACGTCCCTGCAGATGTTGCTGTCACCACAAGCTGGCCCGCTGTCTCGACAAGAATCGTCGGCGTCGCAACAACAGCCTCCATCGTCATGGTGGTACGGCTTGATTGAAGTTGGCTCCCGCAACACCATGACATGATTCCAGCAGTAAGTCATGAGCAAATGGGTTGCCAGTTGACCTGTTCTGCAGTAGAGACCAGGCTGAGGCTGAGCTTGGGCGGGAAGGCCCTCTTCTTTGTTAAAAACTGCTTGGAAGAACCAAAGGTTGGAGTGCATGGCGGCATAATGGTACGGCGTCCAGCAGTCAGCTCTGAAAAACTCGTCTTGAATTTCTGAAGCCGAGAAAATGGTCGCGTAAAGCTTTAGAAATTCTTGGACAAATGGTCCGCACCCGAACAAGGCTACAACGCCCAAAGATGTCACAGGATGTCTCCCGCCTATTGGCAATAGCATAAATTGTTTGACAATGTAAATAATTTTTTCACTTCTTTGTTAAGATCAAATATCGTCTATCAAAAAATTCACCTGTCGCTATTCCTGGAACTAAGATAACTTGACCATTTGATCTGGCTCCTTCGTAAATCTCGATCGGAACTTGAATTCGCAAAAACTTGCGAAGCAATTCCTTCTCAGTTTGAGGGTCAAAGCAGCGGATCATGGCCATTGCCAGTTGATAAAATCCATCCATAATCGCCAAATGAAAGCAGCTGCCTTGACTGCAGGTTCGAAAGTACATGTCCTCCTCCTCCGTGGGACGCAGGAAGTAGTGGTTGACCAAAAAGTCGTGAAGACCTTTGTACTCAAAGCCAACTGGGTCAACGCCTAAAGTTTTGTCCAAAAATCCTCTCGCGGTTTGGGAGCACGGCTCGAAAAGCATGTTTCGAACAAGGAACCGCTCGTAGTGGAGATCCCTCAGCCGATGATTGGCCAGCATGCCTATTTGACGACCCAGGAAAAAATCGCCAAAGAGCCGATTCCTGAGCTGGAGTACGTCTGGCTTGTCGCTTGCCACAACAATGAATCCCATGTTGTGAAGGTCCTCTATTTAAAAAAAACACATCACTGTGAATGCATCCCTTTTTGGAGAATAATTTACAATTTTTTGTGAATTTTAATATTTAATTGTCAACCGTGATGCAACCTTCTATTTTGAAAGCGGGGTTGAGTTCCCTGAATCCTATTTTCCTGGAGTCGGCCTTGTAAATCTCAAACTCGTAGCTATTTTCATGCGTGTGCGTGGCATAGCGGCTATAAATTGCTATAGCCCTTTGATACTCACGCGAAACCAAACTCCGGAAGTCAGGATCTGAGAGGGCCCTGTCAAAGTGGTACTTGAGGCAGTAGACATCCACAGCAGTGTAAACCAACTGCTCCAAAAACTCCATCATGGGCAAGCCAGCAAGTTTATCCAGGATTTGCACGGTTGTCAAGGGAATGTCCTTTTCTTCAGAAATCGGTGGTCCCTTGTCCACGACTTTTCTTTTTGTTAGCTTCTTATTCCCTTTCGCAACTTGTGGTCCACACGACTGACACTTATTATTGCTTAGCTCTTGATGGTCAGTTTGAGGATTGACTTCCTTCTTTGCTTTCATGAAAATGTTCATGAACTGACGAACGTGTTCATTATAAATGCTCGAGATAATTTCCAAGTAAAATGGCGCCGAGCCCAGGGTCTTGTCGAAATCTTTAATTTCACGGCATAAATCTGCATAGATATGTTGAGTGTACTGCCAGAGTCTTGCTTCCTCAAGGCTCGTCAGTTTTCCAAAGTTTTGCTCTTTCCACCTGTAAAAAAGGAGATTTTTTTGAAGGTCCACATCGTAGTCTTGGATTTCCCAAGCAGTGGAGTCAGCTTCCATCAGCCGCAGCAGTGGGTCTTTGTAATGGGTCCTGCAGCTTATCCAGATCCGAATCGGACACTCGTACCGTTTCTCCTTCAACGGAAGTATCAGCTTCAAAAAATAAAATCTGTCTGCCTCCGGGATTTCGTCGAGGCCATCTAAAAACAGCTCTCCCTTGATTAGCTTTTCGAATCGTTGCCTTCTCGCAATTTCCCGGGCGTTTTTAATTGGTCGGAACAAGTCCTTCACGGTGCTCAAAGGGGCGTGCAACTGATCAGCCAAAAGCTCAACGAAGCTGCTCGGCTTGCGCGGCTTGTCTGCATAGCTGGCCACAGCCGTCCTCAGGTCCATCATTCTCACCCAGTGCTTCAGTCCAAAGCAATTGTTGGCTTCCGCAATCAGCTTGAGAAACAAGCACGTCTTCCCCACAAATGGATTCCCAATTATGCAGATCGGGTTGTCCATCTCAAACCTCCGAATCAGGTCCGTGGCCGGGATAACCTCCGGCTTGGCCAGGCCTGGATTGAGGGAAATCAAGTTGGGAACAATGTACGGCGATGGAAAAGAAATTTCACCTTTTTCTATAATAAACAAGCTTCACGATAATTAAATTTGCCATCATTTTGCAGAATAAACCCCACATGAGCGTTAACTTACTAAAGTCTTCCGCACAAAACGGAAGGTGTGACCGTTTTTTCCGAACCTGTGGATTCGACGACCAAGGAATTTTCGCATTAGTCGCCATTTTGACGATTTGTCAAGCAATTCATGCACCCGCTATAATTTATTTTTATCACTTTACAAACAGTCTCGTCACTAACCACCGGCCGACTTCCGATCTTGCCGAGTGTCAGATTAAAAATGAGACGCTGATGCACAGATATGCATGCAAAAAAAAAGAAGAAGTTTGTACTTACGTGTGCACATCACATCACACAAAAAATAGCTCAACTTACAAAAAGTGACGCTGACGACGATGAAAACACGAAGGAATTTATCACTTCTCGGAGATACTGTTCATCAAGTGATTCATCCCGAAAGACTGCCATTTAAGCAAGAATATTAAGAATGCATTGAAAGTTTTTATGACCAAAGACAAACGAAGAGAAACTGATTTGTAAACTATTTTTTTGGTTCTTGTTTTTTATTTAGTTTGAAGAATACAAAAAATGGTAATTAAGAAAATTTGCATATTTTTAATCGTAAAAGGAATCCTCTTGACATTTTTTAATTTGGAACAACTTCAAGCCGAGCTCTTCGAGCTCGTCCGATTGTTCCTTGCCTTCTCTCTCGAGGAGCATTCCGATCATCCTCATACTCCCAAGGTCCCCAGCATAGTCCCTTGGCGTTTTACCCTGGTCGTCGGTTACCTTGACGCGAGCGCCTTTCCCCAGCAAATATTGCACAACCACTTCGTCTCCGGCGATGACAGCTGTGTGTAAAACGGTTCGCCCGGTGGCATCCTTGCTGTTAATGTCAGCTCCTTTTGAGAAAAGAATGTCGAACGTTTTCAGTTGCGGTTGAATCGGATTCCAACCAATCATCTCCCCATTTTTCCCCGTCTCCCATTCGCCAGCCATTTCTTTGTTGACCCCGCCGAAACACCAAATCTCTTTTTCCTCATTGTCTCCCCCGCTGTACTCAGTCTTGACCTTTTTCTTTTTCGGCTGACCATTCGCGCCCCTCGACTTTTTTCCCGACACTGCATCAATCGCTTCTTTAATCGCCATTGAACTCGCTGACGAAATACTTAAAATTTTCGTTGGCACAAGTACCCTCGTATCGGTCGGATGTGGCCGGTCCTGAAGCTTGACGCTGTAGTACCAGTTTCTCGTTTGAACTCCATGAATCGGACTCCGTCCCTTTTCATCCTTCCACTCTTGGACTCGTCTGTCCTGGAGCACAGCTTGTAAAAAGTTGCAGTTTGAGTTCATCCCTGCCAGGTGGACGACACTCCTTCCAGTGAAATATTTCTCCATGTATTTCTCTCCAAAGAGGGTGTACCAGGAGCTCACCAACTTGTCCATCCCCACCGCTCCGTTTCCGAACAAGGCGAGCAGCTGAAAACAGTCGACGTTGGCTTTCTCCGGAAGCACTTCCTTTTCAAATGGATTCTCATCGTAAATCTCCATCTCAATCGTGATTTCCAGCAAGCGTTTCAACTCCTTAGAATAGCTTTTGAAGCTGTCAACAATCATTTGGAAGATTTTAAAGTTTCCCTCCATCAAAATAACACTGAGGACACTTCCTTTCTCCTGAATGTCGGCGTAAACGAATTTCTCGTTGGACTCTTCTTCAGTGTCGACCAGTTTGTAGTGACTCAGGAGAAAACTTCGAAGCCTGTTCCAAACAATCGCTTCTCGAACACGATGCCGCTCCTGCTGGAGAGCCAAGTAGCTTTCGAAAAACTTTCGGACTTGCCTCGCCTCCTGGTCGAAGAGAACTCGATTGAGGAAAAATCCAATGTAAAAGCTGCTGGTGTTCTTGAGTCGCCCCGAATCGACGAAATACTGCGCTCCCATAAATTCTGCGTACATTTTGTGGAAAAACTTGAGCCGCCCGTTTTCCTCGTAGCAAATCCCAACGCGGTACAGGTCATGAGTCATTTCCCGGAAGTTGGTCAGGCCAGAGAAGGCTTTCTTGAATGGCGAGTTGTAGCCAGGATAAGTGTAAATCATTGCCCGGACGTGGTAGCGCTGAACCTTTTTCATTTCCTTTTCTCGGGCATCGGGAGGGAGGGGGGACGGCTGCTCACTCATAAACTTGTCCAGATAAACCTTGAACTTGGCGTTGACAAAGGTTTCAAAGATTTTCACGACAGAGACGTTGAGGGCTGTGAGGCGAGAGCCGTTTGTAAAGTCCCCGAGTGTGGTCACAATCGGCGTGAAAAACTCTGGGAGCAAAAGCAAATGGGAAGGGCAGGCTCCAACAGTCACGTAAAAGTCGGGAATGAGCTTCTCCATTTCGACGTGCAGAGCGGACGCAAAGTTGACGAGGTTTTGGAGTGGCACATGGTCACAGGTGGTAGTCTTCCAGGTATACGCCAGGAGTTGAATTTGCTCTGGAGTCGAGAGGGGGAGCAGATGAAACGTCGGCGAGAGCGGGAAGTGAGTTGCCAGTAGCGACTGGAGATGGGTTCGGGAGGCAATCCAAACTCGAACTGGACATGATCGACAGTAAACGTCTCGTAAAATGATTTTAATAAAGATGGCTTGTATTTTCGTGGGAACCTCGTCGATTTCATCGATAAAAAGCTCAGCTTGCGGAGAAAGGGAGGCAACCGTTGATGGGGTGAAGAGAGACTTGACAGTGGCAACAGCCTCTGGAGAAGAGATGTTGTTGTACGATAAAAAAATGGATTCTAGGGTGTGCGTTTTTTCATCAAAATCTGGATTATTTTGAAGCATGAAGCTTGCTACGCGACGGAGGTCCAGGTAGCTGACCCACCTGTCCTTTTTCTCCTGCTGAGACTGGACAATCAGACTGACCATGAGGAGAGACGATCCGTATCCTGGAAGCGAGTAGATTACAGACAAGTTCGAAGTGTGGGGCGTCTTGAGTAGATCTCCTTGGTTGAGGATAGCACAAGAGCGGCTTTCATCTGAAAGCACGGCAACGGAAGCATCATCTTCACTGCTGAATGAACAACTACTCGTGGTCGACTTTGACCGGGTCATCTTGGGCAAAAACTGTTTCAACCGACGAGGGATATACGAGCAAGGAAGGGTCAAATACTCCACTTCTGCATTCAATCATAAAAAAACAAAAACATTAGGAAAATATGAATAATTATAAACAAACCTCACGCATGTAAAAAAGTCCTCCCTGAAGCTGCTTTAAAAGACAAGCAAAATGCATGTAATTTACCTGTCGTTGATGTTGACGAAACAACGCTTTCCATAACCTCCATCTTTTCCCCCTTTGCATTTGCCATGCTTTCCGTTTTAATAATAAATAACTACTTCTCTAATTTTCCTCTGAATCTCAAAACTGCTACTGTATTTTCCTCGGAAGAATAGCTGAAAGATTCGTTAAGATTTCTTTTTATTGCTTCGTTGAGCCAATTCGGCGAATTGAAAAAAAAAAACGAACGCAAGGTTTTTTATGCAGATTTAAAGTTGATAAAGACAGGAATGTTTTTTAGATTTTCGTCGTCTTTTTTCCACTATATCTTCTTTGGAAGAAAAGTGAATATGGAATAAGGCAATAATAATACATATTTAATACATACATACATACAAATATACAATATTTAGCTGGAATTTTAAGTTAATTTTTCTGGAGCTACGCATTACTACTTTATTATTGTTATTAGAAAATGGAGTTCATAAGAAAATTTGTAAAAAAAATTGGGTTACAGAGAGAAAAAAAATCTTTTGGGTTGTCAATTTGATGGTGTACGTGTACCCTTTTGATTTCTCAAAAGGTTCGTGCAAAAAGTCAAAAGTACCGTAAAACCTGTAAAGAATGCCCCTGGCGAAGAAGGAAAATTCCCTTTTGACCTCCGATGTTAATTGGCGACACGGTGAAATTTAAATTTTAAGTTTTAAATGGCTTTAATTTGTTACACTTTGGAACAGCATGACTTAAATTTAATTGGTACCATACCTTTGTATTATACCCAGCGACATTTGGAGACTCGGGGGAATTTCAAATTTTCCTCTGGACCCCGGCGTTCTTTAAAAGTTTTACGGTATTTAAAAAAAGCTCGTAAATTTTTATGTGTTCTAGAGAAAAGCCAACAAGAAGACGATAAGACCATTTTTTCTGTGATTTTCTTATGAAACATGAGCTTTAGAATTATTAGCGGTATGAAGTCGAGTGACAATCGAGAGAATTGTTTTAATGTTTAGTCTACACAACAGGTCCATGTGCAAGTTGCATTATCGCTGTATACGAAATAAAACATTGAACTTTAATCTTTTAACGATTGCTGGAGAAAAAAAGGCAGCACAAGCTTTTAAAAATAATTATAAGAAAGATTTCTTCGACGTTGGATTGCATTGTTTAAGTTTCCAGCTGGAAGCTCCATCGTGTAAATTATGACTTGTTCGTTGTTTGGTTTCGCCATGAAAATACCAACATGAATGTGATGAGATTAGCGATCGTCTCGGGTTTCATGTTATGGTA
>VICI01002428.1:0-16738 GCA_019593645.1 Akabosia matsudoensis
AGTGCATAGGTACCTTGTTTTTTAACTGTGAATTTTGAAGGGTGGATTTTGAACCTAAATTGCACTCTCTTGTTCGTTTGCAAGAAAATGTTGCATGGAAAGGGGCGATCCAGTAATAATCTAAAAATAGCCACTTGAACTATTTTACAAGCACAATAGGAATCAAAATACAAAATTGTAAGTCCCTAGAAGCATTCTTGACATTGTTATTCTCTTTTTACTTCTCAAGTTTCTCAGTCCCTATTGAGTTTTATAACAAAACGGGTAAAAAAAAATTCCTGGCACGCTAACATTTTATTGTTATCTCGTCCAACAATCTAGTATTGTAAACAAATTTGTCAGATTCCAGGGGTTCCATTATCTATTCATGTTTCTACGATTTGAAAATGGTGATGGACATAACCAAAAGAAAGCCTGCAGATGGGCCGTCAAATAATCTTTTCGTTGTGTACCAGCAAATAACTATACACCACTACACACCACTCATGTTCAAAATAATTTAACTAGATCAACAGCAGAAGGTAACATTATTTTCCTCTATTTCGCCCTCTCCCCCAGCAGAGCAGCACGAGAAGTAGAATGAACTCCACGGGATTGCTGATACTATTCCGATAGTCTTTCCAACGTTGGCTACGCACCAGTTTCAGTGTGTTCCGGACCGGACGTACGTTCGGAGTTGTGTTTGCGTGTTCTTTGCTTATAAAAACCCGGTGTTTTTCTAGTGAAACGACTCGTCAAATCTGAAACTAGTTGCGGTTTAATGAATACAAAAGTGCGAGATTTAGCAGAGAATGGTGTGCTTATCCTGTTTCATAATTTTACAAACGTAATCGGTGTGGTGTTGGCTAGAAATTGTCAAAGGGATGAGTGTAAACGTGAATGGGGAAAAGTGATACATTTGGTTTGACTTTTTGTTTCCTTTTATACGAAAGTACCGGCTGTACTGAGCATGAAACTGTAATATTTGTTGTGTGTAAAGGAAACCACACAATACTGTGTTCATTTAAAAATTTTGTTATACAATGAACGTCAAAAGGAGTGCTGGGGAAAGTAAGGAAAGCGGAGACAAATTTGGTCTGCTTCGAGACGAGAAAAGAATCCTTTTGATAGATCGCTTTCTCTTTGTTTAAGCATTTCATCAAAGCTCCAGCTCTTAAGGATTATTTTTAGAGTATCATATTGTATCTGCAAACAGGATCAATCAGAAACTAAAATGGATTAATAAGATACGACTTGATATATCATCCGAATTTCCTTTATATTTTGTTTGAAACTTTATCAGCGGGTTTATTTACTTGATGTCTTGTTTGACAACTGCGAGCAGTTCCAGTTCCTTGTGCAACTCAAAAGTT
This sequence comes from Akabosia matsudoensis, assembly GCA_019593645.1. Taxonomy (NCBI): domain Eukaryota; kingdom Metazoa; phylum Arthropoda; class Collembola; order Entomobryomorpha; family Paronellidae; genus Akabosia; species Akabosia matsudoensis. Next base: position 1,353 of record VICI01002428.1, read on the forward strand.
GTCATTTATACAGAGCAGTTTGAAGGAATTCTTGGACTAAAGAGTGTATATGTTGTTCCCAAACGGAAATCTTTCTCTAATGGATGAAGAAGTAGAATATGTTACGTACATTAAAAATACATCTGTATTCCTGGAGAATGTTTCCGAAGATGTGAAAATGCCTTGGGTTTATCCCATCCTCAAAGGTCTCTTTTTGACCATCCTTGTCCTCACGACAATCATAGGAAATGTGCTTGTCTGCCTGTCAGTGATCCTTGTGAGGAAACTGCGAAAACCGCAGAATTATCTCCTCGTGTCGCTCGCCGTCTCGGACCTATTTGTGGCCCTGATTGTGATGCCATTCGCAATGGTGTTCGAACTCAACCAGGCAACGTGGCCATTGAGCAATGGGCTTTGCGACTTGTGGGTTTCAGGTGAGTACTGAATCACTGATAAGATTACTTTTGACACCTTTGTGGTCTACATAGACCACAATTGTTCTTGAAGAAAACTTGCCAGACTCCCTTGCGAACTTCCTATCTTCCCGTTTGTTCCCTGCAAACTTTTTTCTAAACATTTTTAATGCATTTCCCTTAAAGGGCCATTCGTCAGGGAAAAGGTAGTTGCAGTTAGTTGTAAAGGCGCCTCGGGACAAGCAGAGACGTGAACGGAAAGGTGTAATGTATTTTCTTGGAAACATACCTTTCCATTCTCTACACTCTTTGTAAACTGTGTTTGAGTTTGAATTATCAAAGCAATACATTTAAGGATTATGAGAACCAGAAGTTGTATGCATACACAAAAGTTGGCTGAAACAATGTCGGGATTAAAATTTTCAGATTGCTCTTGTGCCTTTGCTCTCAGCTTATTAAATGTGATTCATGGAAAGTTTAATTAGGTTGGGGTGCAGCAAAGAAGATTGTCTACCTAGAAGAGCATGTGCTTTACGTGCTTCCTTTCTTGTAATTTATTTCCTTGGCCGGTGAAAGGTTTATTGTGTTTTCACTAGAGATAACCAAAACTTGGGTAATATGTACTTGATAAACTTCCAACGCAAGTGCTCTTTGTTTATTCTAGACTCAAAAGTAAAGAAGAAAACTATCTGAAATTTCATGATTTTCATCAAAGGGAAGTTTTTGGATGACAATTTCGGAGTAAAATAGTATATTACTAGCTCGTATTCATAATCGGCTGCAAAAGAACAATAGGCCTGTTTCTCTTGTGTATGCTTTTGTTTCTTTTCTCTTTTACTTTCACTCTCGAGTCCCTAGACAGCACGCAAGTATAAATTGAGTTCAACAATAGGTGTCAAATACGACATGGTACAAAGATCTGGTGTTGCCTTACACCATCTCTTGGCTAGTATATTGAGGTGATGAACTCTTCAATACCATTCTTTTCCTGATAAAATTGAATTCTTTTTGTTTTCTTTAAATTTGTTAAGATTTATGTAAGAAAAACGTTATATATCTATTGGTGTGTAAAGTTGGCAATGACAAGTTGTGTCGTCTTTGCCATAGATCTTTTTTCCCTGAATTATTTTGAATGACTGGAAACTTTTCTTTTTCAAATACTTTAACAAAAATCAAAAAATCGGAAAAATGCTGGAGAATATTTTGGCGTTTTTAAATTCATTTGGCACCGTTGCGTTCAGCCACAAATCGCATTTAGCCCAGTAACTAAGCGCTGTCGTCTAAGCACCTTTACGCCTGATTGATACCCTTTATGGAATGAGAAGATGTACTAAAACTTTTTTTTCTCTACAGAAGAACTTTTTGTTGCTTTATACAAAACAATTCCAATTTCCAGCTGATTGATTCAAATGAAGTAGTTAAACTTCAGGAACACTATTTCTTGGAATACATTTTTTAAGATCGAACACGGAACATCGTCGCTATCGCCATCATACGCAGTACGACGTAACTCTGACTCTTGCTATACCAAAGAAAAAAACTTGAGGCGGATGCTAACAGAAAAAAAAGAAAGTTGAAAAATAGCTGTTTCACTCAATTTACAATCCTGTCAGCATTTTAACAAGTTTTTTTCTTCCTTAGAAAAAAGTCTCAGTTTCAAACAAAAGAAGAAAAAGGTTGTCTGGTTGAGTTGTCTTGAAACAGTCTTTTAGTACCAACACGAAATGTTGCCAAACTGCTCAGCTATGCGCAAATTCAATACATGAATTAAAAAATGTCAAAGCATGATTCTTATCGAATTAAATTCGTGCATAACAATTGAAACCAAATTCTGGTGTTATGTCGATACTCTTTGAGGTGAAGAAAATGGTATGATTCATGGGGCTAAACTCATGTTTAAAAAGTTTGGTTCTAGATTTATTGCAGGAACCAATTTTAATGTAGATGATTTATGGCGATATCATACAGCGAAATCGAATAACTCGTGGATACGTATTTGAAACTCTCGTATATACAATGACATTGGCTAAGTTCATTGATCTCAACAGGGGCAATTAGGTTTAAGACTTTTTTAGGGAAACGAAGACGCAGCATGTTCCGAAAACCACTGCCACGTCAAATAATTTAATGAATTTTATGGAAACTTTTCGCTCAGGGCCAAGGTGGTATTTTTTAAGCATTGGAATAAATTGAAATTATATGAACCCCGATTCGTAGTTGATATTTTTGAAGAATCGTCTTACTGCAATCTCCACCGTAAAAAAGTGCCACTCTGCGTCTTGTTCTTGGTAATAACTCGGCTACTATCTGTCTACTCTAAAAACTAAGTTCCCTCGTAATTTTTCGAGTATCCTTATACCACATGAATATTTTTACTATAATGGAGCTATAGCTATCTAAAAGTATGGGACGGGAGTGACTACAAGTAAACCTTGTGCATCGAAATGAATCCATTGCAAACTGTCGTGGATTTTTTTGGCTTTACTTTGCTCTGATCGGCTTATATGTATTTTGAAAACATGATACTTAACTGGATGACTTTTACGTAGGCATATGTAAGCATGCAATGTTCCAAAAAATGCACTTTTACTATACTTTTAAGTGACCACTTTAATATTTAGCTTTTTGTTTTTTTACATTTTTTCTTTTTTCCTCCTTCCCCACAGCCGCAGAGCTTCCGAAGTTCCTTTTGCAACAGTAAAATTTTCTTGTACGCATGAGTGAGCAACATATCGGCTTCATTCTTAGTGAAATTGGCTCCAGATACTTCCACTCCTCCAGCGAGTGAGTCAACTTCAGCTTTTAAGTCTTTCCTATAAGTTTCAACTAGTGTGGCGTACTTCTCAGACAACTTGGACTCTGCACGTAGCGTTTCAAACTGTTGTCGCTTTTCGCATATCTCCCCAATGCCACATTTGACTGTTTCCTCTGTCGTTTGCAGTAATGGATTACAACAAGTTAACTCGCATTTCTTTCCCTTGTCAATGATCTCTTGCACTTTTCGCCATGCCTGGACTGCACATTCTGAATTTGTAACTGCAACACTTGAAAGTTTCCTTTTTTCCTTTAATGCGTCACTTACATCCTTCCATACTTCATAGAGTCGGGGTGACTCCAGGATTTCATCTTCAGCCGCACAGCATACTTTATCTATATACGTCTGTATGGCGTCTATAGCGTCACAGTATGATTTCAGTGAAGCTTCTGTATAACCGATTGCAGTTTCTTTAGCCGCCAATAGTTTCTCTCTTAGATTAGTGTTTGCTGTTCTGATCTTTTCCTCTTTGGTTTCCCCAATCCGAAGATTTACAGGTAGACGAATTTCCTTTTTAGTCGTATACCAGCAGTGTACTTTAGGGAATAGGGATTGCTTGAAAATATTATCTTGGGGAGATGTGCCTGCGCCTAAGCCTAGTATTCCGGCGACAACAAATGGTCCATAGTGAGATCGTCTTCTCTGGAGGTTCCATTTTGGAAGGAGTTTGGAGGGATCAACTGGACACTTACGAATCTGTTTACTTACATTCGAACAATTTTGAGATGAAGTTTTTGTTGACCGGAAATGCTTGAAAATGAGGAATTGCGTTTTTGCCCAAGTGCTGAACGCTGTTATTCGGTTACTCGTCATTTATGCTGCTAATTTAGCCTCGCCTATCTACCTTTCCAAGTGGAACAACTTCGATTGTGTGGGTCGAATATGCAAAAATAATAATATAATTGGCAACTTTTTTTTACAAGCTCAAATTAAAATGGTAAAAGTAAAAATCTGTTGATTTAAGATTACATGGAAACACCTATCGAAATGCGCCCGAAAGTAAAGAGAACTCTGATATTTCTGCTTTATGTGCAGCAGGTGCTGAAGTACTAGTATGCGCGTATATTGGTAGACAAATAGTATTGAACTCGTTTTCACTCCATTTTTTTGACAATGTTAATGGTCTTAGTTAGTAGGTTCGGAATTTACGGGTGATATTATTTTTCTGAAAAAAAATCTCATTTCTAGTTTTCCTGCTCCCGCATATTTCAAAATTTTTGCTTGAATTCATCACCTCGTTTCTCATAAGCTCACAGATGGGAAACGCCATTTCTCATTTCGATAACAGAAAGTAGTTGAATGCCCATTTTTAGGCCATTAAAAACTGTTGGTGTACAAGTTTTCTTTAAACGGAAGTTTTTTAAAGTCATATTACTTGGAACGAGTCTTACCTCCAACCTCCACTCTAAACAACTTTTTGTTTAATTGAGTCAGGCCAACTCTATACGCTTTTCGTACTACAATCTCACAACTTCCTCTTGAAATGAAACTTTTTCTTTACTTTATGATTACTACATTATACAGGCGCGTGATAGCATCACTGTTTCACAAACATCTCATCCTAAACTACTGCCTCGTATCATAACTATAACCCAACATATCATTATCTCCAAATGTTCTACTTGTATCTCTTAAAAACCTGGAGAGAATAAAGTTTTCTTTCACCTGCCCATCTTTCTCCTTACGCTCTTTATACTTTTACGCATACAACAGAACCAAGCTTGCTGCTGTTTAACATGAATAGTCCCTATTGCCAATTTTTAATATTAGTTTTTTATTAGTTTTACCTCCCACCTAAACTGTATGCTCTCCTACACATTATAATATTGATGATATGCAATCATAGAGGAAGGAAATGTACGATTATCTCTCCTTTGCATTCCTGAATGTTATACTGGTAACAAGCGTGTACGCTATCAAGCCCGCACCCGTACACCCGCATTCATTACTTTCGCTGATCGGCCAGGCTGTTCCTCTTCTTGAATTTCTTCGGGCAACGTAACACTCAGGAGAAAATGGAAATTGACTTTTACTTGGAAAAGTTTCATCTATACCCAGTCCTATAAAAAACCAATAGTATAAGTTTGGTTAGTTACAACAAAGTCAACTACGACTTTAGACATCTAGGTATGAACATACTAATGTAGTCCCTCATCTAGCCCTTTCCTCTAATTTTGTTTACTCCAATTTAACGTTCTTTGCGTCTCACTAATCACAACCAACTATGCATCCACTTTGTCTGAAAAATCGAATACAATTTGTAACCATTTGGTCCAAAACTTTCTTTCTGGTTCTGTACTGGAGTCATTATGGCGGCATGTATTTAGCTCCGCCATTCTACCATAGCATAGTGTGGTTGTAGCTCACCAACCAAGGTTGGTATCAAAAGTGACCGAAAATTTGACGACTAATTGTGGTATACTCAGCAATAACGACAAAAAAAGTTTTCGTGCTTCGTCTTCCAAATATAATTCCATACTTTCTCCAGTTTTCTTTGTATTCCATATTCCCGTTTCGTGTCAATTCTTTGTAGTTTGTTTTATCTAAAATTGGAGAAACACAGAGAAGACGTGCCAGCAAAGCGTGCTCAAGGAAAGTTTCCCCCTTTTCTTTTTCTTGGAATAGTTTTATAAAAAAACAATCAATATCTTCTTGAAATGTCTTTCCAATATAGATAATTGATCCCCTGTGTTGTTTCCTGCTATGCGATCAATTCAAACGATTTCTGTCTCTCCACGGGGTAAAGCATACGATATTCCAATCTATTTCCTGGAAAGTAATAGTTTTTTAGTTTGCTTTCCCGAAAAAATACAACGGAATCACTTGACATTACTTATTTTATAGGTAATTGGAGTGTATCAAGGATAAAAATCACATTCCGTTTGAGCCAATATCCTTACAGTAACGATCTGAATGTAAATGTCGCATATACGGATCGCAATCTTTTTTATTAAAATTACACCACGACCAGTGCAGTTCCTTAGAGTATACTCCTCATTGATGTTTTTCTCTCGTTTAATGGTATTATAACGACTTAATATCTGACGTGAGGACACATTTGCGTATAAAATCGATTAATTCATACACAGAACCACGAAAAATCAGTGAGTCATCGATTATCAATGAGCTTGATGATAATATTTCGTTCTTTCCTCTTTTTACAGCCGACGTCCTGTCATGCACAGCATCAATTTTGAACTTGTGTGCTATCTCAGTGGATCGGTACCAGGCGATAACAAGACCGTTGGAGTATTCGTCCGTCTCGTCACCTAGACGAATGCTGGCTGTGATTTTTGCAGTGTGGCTGTCAGCCGCTTGTGTGTCACTTCCTCCTCTTCTTCTCCTCGGAAACGAACACACCAACCAAGACTGTGCCGTTTCCCAAAATTTTTGGTATGGTGCCCACACCCTGTCTTTGATGAACTACATTAAACATTAAGTCATTTCCTTTGAATAAATTGCAAGACCAGAAGGTGAACAACGATGCTAGTCGAGAGAGGATGATGTTATGTTTATATCGATGTTTTTATATGATTAGTGGCTTCATTAGTACACCATCTCATGTGTAGTTTAGTTTAAGCATGAAAATGAACTTGGATTTTGGCAGTCGCACTTTTTTTATGACATTGCTGTGTTTACTATTTTTACTTCATGTTTGTATCTCCGCTCAATCTGTTATGTGAGCTTTTTTCGTAAGCTTGGGAGAAACAAATCCACTATAAACACAACATAATATGTCATAAAAATAGTGTAATTTTTTAAAAGACATTAACTCTGAAACTAACGCAGAGTACGTCTATTGAGTAATCTTTTTTTTTTGAAGTTTTTGTTAAGATAGCAATCTCATCCTCGTTTTTAGTTTCCAGTTTCTGCAGCTGCCGTTGTTCATTTTTAACTCTACTCTGTTCTTTTGCATACAAAAATTCGTACACAAAATGTTTTTGAATGAGAAAAGAGAAAAGTATATCGTACGTCAGAGAACAAAAATATGACACTTGGGGATAACGTAAATGTTTACCGCTAGATTTCTATCAATTTGTGTGGCCAAAGAAAATGAATCGGGATATAAAATATACGACCGTCATCAAAAAGACTGTGTAAATATACAAAATGGGTTTAGTACAGCCCACTAAACAGCTTCCGTTTACACGCAGCTCTGCTTTTCTATGAAAAAGGTTTATCTGGCAAGAAATTTCCGACAAAAAAATACAGTTTTTGCTCGTTATAAAGTTTTCTGCAGTTTGGCACGTCATTTATATAGAGACAAAATAAGAACGAAGAAGGTTGCAACAATAGGATTTGTTAAGACATCTTGTTTATATTTAGCTTCACAAAAACATTCTGTTTTACTAAAGGCAGCAATTTCGATAACAATAACCGAGATGAGTAGAATTGTTTTCATGGTTTTATATCTGATTGAAGAATTATGTATGTAGTTATTATAATTTGCAATATTGTCATAAAAATGTAGAAATGTCCCATCGTCTCTGATATTTATTCCACCATTAGAAACTATTTTAACAACATTCATCTATCAAAGTTGAAATTCATGCCCCGTTGAACATGAATGGACTTGTAAATTTTCTGGGGCACTGTGATACGCAGATTTTGTAGTTAGCATTTTCGGACTTAGGTCTCCTTTCCACTTTCCTACAAGTCTAATTTACATTTTGTTCCTATTTCTCATCAATTTTAATGTGTACATTTGTTCTATCCCAAGAGACATGCGAGAATATGTGAAATATTTTGCACCGGAATCGAACAGTAGAATAACGTGGCCGGGCTGGGAGACTAATTTGTGTAGCAAAAATAATAATCTGAATTTTCCAGCAGCATTTTGGATTTGATGACTAGCTAGAATCAACTCCGCAATTAAGCATACAAAGGAATTTAAGGCAGCGAAGAGTAAAGTAAGAGTTTTATAATGCAAACGTATGTTTCCTTTTACCAATTAGCTCTTTTTGTCCGCGTTCAGTTTAAATCATTATGATATCACTCAGACAAAAGCCGCTGCGAAACTTTACACTTTCTCCAAACGCAGAACTCATAAATGTTTTGAAAGTGTGATGAGTTAGTTTCACATGCTTAATATCTGTGCGGTTGAAGGAAAGATGAAAAGTTGTACTCGCCCAGAATAACCCAATTTCTCATATGTAACAATTTTGAGCTTGTTTCTTTTCTGAGGGATGGATGTGGATATTAAAGTCGCGAGGATAAATTCGAAATTTTGTTCCACCTGCCAGCCCCAGATAAACTTAGAAAAGTTTTCGGATATTTCAAGGATCGTGAATTAAAACACATATTTGAATAAAAATATTCTGGTGCTTATAGTAGCTGCACGACAAGTGTTTTGAGTGTTTTGATTTCTTACACTCGAATGATGAATTTATTGGTATAAAATTGTTACAGTCTTCGTTTCCTCCTTCCCTGGAGAAATATTAATGCCAAATGTTGCATAACATAACGAACATGTTACAGATAGGATCCACACAGTATCTTAGATAAATGTTCAGATAATTTTCATACATCATGGCAATACCAGTTTTCAACTTTGATGCTCGGTTATGTCACTTTAAACCAATCAACCTGAGTTTGCTTTCTTGAACCAGTGCGATTATAATCAATGTCTCGATAAGAAAATGTAAACAAATGGGAAACCAATCAGATCAGAAAATGTCAAGTGTAGCCACTTACTCTATATCAGAGCAAAATCTTGGAAATGATATGTTACATGTAACACAAGCAGTTTGCGTTTAGAGATTTTTACTACAGTCTATAATTAAGATTACGGTAAGGTAGACTGAAACTGACACAGATTATAAATGCCAAACCACAAAACAAAGTTACAGGGTTTGTGTAGAAGGCAATAATAAGCATCAGTGTACTAACTTAGGTGCACACGTTTTGCTCAGCTTCCTAATAAGTTAGCAACAGTCAAAGAACTACGTTCATTGTTCACTAAAGTTGCTAGCATTATTGTTCGTCTCACTTTACTGTAGGAGAGACTGACTTTTTCATACTAATAGTTATCATCAATTATTTCAAAATCATGTTATATTGAAGCAGACCTTGGTTGGGATCCCTTCTATTATGTAATACCCGGTATTTTATGCTTATCAGTCATGGGTCATATGAAACCCTTTCCAGCAGTAAGCTTTGGTTCCATACTCGTTGCGAAAATTCGTTTCATTTGAAAATAAACATCTCAATTGAATTCAGCATTATCAATTAGTGGTTGTGCTTACATCCTCGTTAGAAGTGTAAACTAAAAATGATAATTAGCAACTGATATGTACTTAGGGAGACACTCATATAATTCATTCTAATGTTCAATACTTGGGATGGTGAAGTTGAGGGTGCTGAAGGATACATACCCTCCGTTCCGTTTTTCACAAAACTTTTCAAAAAGTTTTAAAGTAATCTCCACTTCCTTCCAACGATCCAAACTTTCTAGCACTTGAAGTAAGAGCAGCGATGTATTACAAGTGGAAAATTAGTTTGAATTACTTTGTACAAATGATACTTTTCTGAAAAGGAAAGAAGTATGCATACAACGCTAAAATATGCGTGAGAGAAACTTGAACCAGGAAAACGATCACTGTTGTACTCTGGTTCTGGTGGAATATGTTTGTCAATTTTTCTTAAAATTACATACCAACTTTTCACATCCGTTGATGTACTTTTTACGATACTGGATTTTTAAGATTCGAGGATAAATTATTGGTTATTTTATTACGAGGTTGAGCTTTCTTCATCACCTAATGACGTCGATGAGTTTGTCTGTCTGTCTGTGTGTCTCTGTGGGTCCTATACAGGCCATATATACTTTGGCCGATTTTGATCAAACTTACTTTGGCAAATCTGGTAAATGTCACTGGCAAGAACCCTACCGAATTTCGGCCGTCGGGATCAGGGTCAGAGGTAAACCTTTTTAGTTTTGTCGATTCCGTGAAGCAATGCTTTAAGCTCCTAGAAAGATATCCTGTTGCTATTTGCCATCGGTCTTTCTGATTCTGGGGTAAACTTTCTGATTCTTGCAATGAGGCATTGGGGAGTGATAGCATATCATTGAAGAGCTCTCAACTAGGGCATGTCAATGAAACATTTTTTCAGTTTTCATTTTCTTTAGCTTTTGCTTTGCTGGTTTGCATTCAGCTTCGTCATTCATTGTAGCCACGGCTTGCTTTTATTTTTTTAAAAAGTTTCCTAAACCTCGAAGTACACGAATCGTAGAAAGAGGGAAAAAATACATTGCGAAGAAATGTTGTGTGTAAACAGTTAAGTCTAAATCTTATTATTTTCTTTCTGCAGAAATTCTTGTTTACAATATTTTATGTGAAATTACAACATTATATGAGCACCACAAGGAACCCCGCATAAAAAAACGTCAGGGTACAGCAACAAAACTAATAAATCACAGAAGAAATCGGATACGTCACAGAATAACATTTTTCTAAAGAGAATTTGCATGCTTATCCAGATTATTTTAAGTCGACACAAATCCAACTAGCAAACCCCGTCCAATTTAGCTAATACATTGATATTGCAATGCTATGCTGGTTCCCCTCCCTACTATATACAAGACGTGTGATGTTTCGCGCAGATGTTAAGTAACTGTATAATGAACGACTAATTCACAACTACTGCTTGGTTCGTCATTCATGTGAATATTTTGGATACGTTTTAAGAGCTGAAACCGTTGGTATGTGATCAGGTTACACATTGACATTTCATAAATTGAACTGAATAAATTTATCATGCACAGATGTGTATAGCGTTTTGATATTCCGATAAAATTATAATTGGGCAGAATGGACAATTCATATGGAGCAGTAATTTTTTGAAGTTATGAGGCTCCCAACGCAACCCAATACCAGATAGTTCAAGTTATTCCTTTCTAGTTAACAGATGCGACACGGAAAAGTATAACCTCGTTGCCAGCGAAAACTAAAGGTGTTGTCGGCTTAGCCTGTCCTTTTTACTTGCACAAAGATTATTTATTGTGTCCTTCAAGGGGAAATACTGGTGAATGAGGTTTATCATAAATCAATCAGGAAGTTATTTTCGCGTATTTAAATCACCCGTTGCAGATCCGCCCGACACCGTTACTTCGATAAGTTGTAAGTTAGATACAGGCTAAACTGGGTGCAAACACATACAAGTAGATAAATACTAAATACATTTTTTAAACTATGTGTAATAGTAATAATTAGGAAGCTCATGAATCTTTCTCGAAACGTTTACAATCATTGCAGCTAGGAAAGGACATGTCCCGGTTAATGCACACACAAGCCAGCAGACTTTCTCTAGTTGTAAGAAATAAAGGCAAACCTATGTTAAGACGGGAGGAGCGGGAGGCTTTGGGAGGTATTTCTAATTATTTAATTATTTTCAATTAATTTTATAAAGATCCTCTTTTAGCGCTACAACTTGCAAAGAGATCTCACACTGAGCGTTCACTTTAGGTTTTCCTCTAATATTCAAATACTTAATTCCACACAAAGTCTCCTTTCGGTTTTATTCGAGAAGTGGCTGAAACTACATACTATTTTACAAATTGGACATGCAAAACAGATTTGTAAACAAAGGCAGCGAATACATGCTGAAGTGAAAGTTCTCAAGTGAAAACAAACGCCCATGTATGTATCTACTTTCAATAAAATCCCTAAATAAATAGGATGGATTACTGCGAGAAACAACGTTCAGAAAGGATTTCAAGCCCTCTTTGCCGAGCTTTGAGGCAAAAGTGAAAGGAAAAGACTCACGAAATCATATAAAATTGGATATTTCTCAACTAAAGCAGGAAAGGATAAATAAGATGCATGAGTTGAGTGCTGATGTAGCTGAGAAATACAATTTTCAGTGCGTAGCTCTTCTACGAAGAAAAACGAAAATTTTTTAAATCGCTTTCTACAAGTCGTTCGTCTTTAATACATTTGTTTGCTGGCATTGTCTCTCTTATATCATGAATGATGTGTGGAGCGGAAACAATGTAAAAAACAATTTCCTCGTTGAATGTTCCCTTGAAAATTAAAGGACTTGATCGTGGGAATCAATCAAGATTTTCTCCAAAAAAACCGTTTCTCTAGTAAGGTAGTTGGTTCGCCAGATCAAGATAAAAAAAACCTGGATGTGTATCTACAGACAACAGAGTGTTTTCAGGAAAATCACTGACTCTCGAGTCTACGCTATATATCACCATTTTATTAAAGTTTAGTTGCAGCACATACACATAAACCATAACCCAGGTCTGAATAGGGTCGAGTTGCTGAGGTGAAAAAAGGATTAGGTGGACATGGCTGCAATAAGCAATAAATTGCATGAAAGTCCAGGTTCTACAATCGTCCTACTGGGAGATTTTGGAATAGAGTGCTCGAGAGAGTGAAAGTATAGTAGATCGGAGATGGATAGATTACTTGTATGAAGCACATTACTATCCCATTTTAGTAGGTGTGGAAGGAAGGTTCTGTTCCTTTTGTTTTCTGACGATCGTGGAAATGGATGATAGCATTGGAAAATAAAGACTCGCCTCTTTTTAAATCATTTCCCATTAGGATTTGACTTGACTATGTGTAATCTTCTTGTCAGTCTTCCAACGAAACATCCCACCAAACATTTACCTGATTTTCTAGACTTGACTTTTCTCTTACTTAGCGTCGCATAAAATGAAACATCCACTGACGGTGTGTGGCAAGTAATAATGTATTTGATTTTGGAGTAGTATATCCTTATAAAAGCATGATCGTTGCAGTGAACATATTTTACCAGTAACCGATTGCTATGCCCATACAAATTCCCAGTCATTTGGCAAAGAGTATTAAGTATGCTTTTTGATATATATTACAGAGTGTTGTTGTTGTTTACGTGCCTGAAAACGTTCGCACAAATTTGAATTTAGATATACTCGATAACTTAGAATACTGTTGCCTTTGATGTCCTCGAGAACAACTATCCTCTCGTGATAAATAATATGAAGTTACTAAAAAAATAAGTTGTTTTTTTAGACGAAATTTTTAAATGGCTTCCTTCCACTTTCAATTTGGAGACGCACTTGTCATATTATTATACAGGTTTTTCTCGTTTACAATTAGGAGTTGTTCGTCACTGTTGCGTTTCTTACTTCTTTCTTTCTTACTATTTAGATTGAAAGGAGACATTGATATGGCCGCTGGAGAAGTAGCTATTTTTAGCTTCTACTTTTAAGCTTCATACCATTCACAAGGGAAAGCACATTGAAGTTTCTTTTGTGGATAACATGCAAAATGATGAATATGAAAGACTATTCGGTTAATAGAAATTATTATTCTTGGTATATGCACCATCTTTATCACGTTTACTCATCTTTACAACCCTCTAGAATAGCTAAGAGACCACGTCGCTTCTCAAATGTAATTTTAGTGGCTCAAAAACATAATTCTTTCATAACGAGAGCTCTGCAACGTGCAAGGAACGCCTTAATACAAAATCACCAGAACATCCTTTCTTATGAAAAATTACATATCGTCTTGCATTCAAACGCTTGTTCAGAAACCCGCACGTAAATAGCTCACGTCGAGATTATGTTTTGCCTGCCATTTCAGCGTATTCATTATCAGTATTATCACTGTAGTGCTTTAAGTTTCACCTTAATAAGAACTATGGGAAATTGATGTTGTTGGCGTGTCGAAAATGTTGCTCTCTCAGCAGCACCAGTATCACTAAAACCCTTTCTGTGACACACGCTTTACCACCTCTCTCAAGAAGAACCACAGTTTCATAGGTGAAAAGTGCAAAATAAAATTTGTTTGCGTCTGATAATATGTCAAGAATGTTGACAGATGCTTCTTGCTTGTTTTCCTCTCATCCTTACTCTGACGCGTTTTGCCGCATCTTTGTGCAAACCCAAAACATTTTGTTTTCACCACGTGCATGTCCACATATTTTTTAGTATTCCAGTTTTAGAACCTACCGTGCCATTCAGAGGGGTTTTGTGTTGTTTATAAATTAGCAACAGAACAGAAGTCCTTCATCGTGTGCATCCAGGGGAAATTTACCACATAGCTTGAAACAGAAATTTGTTCTTAGACTAAGCGAAGTTTTCGCGCTGTTTCACTTGACACAAATACGCAATACAAGGTACTTTTTCTCATTCTAAAGATACTGTAATCCCAGTGCATTTGGTACAGTTTTCTTTTTTCAATGGTTAACTTCCGTTCTTCTCAAGCATTTTTAGCTTAGTATTGTGATGTGATATGGTTGATGGCGACGATAATGATGTAAAGTGCTGATTGAAAAGATTTACGAATTTCATGCATTGACGAGCAGTTCCCAGTTTTCATGCTTCCAAACCATGGAACATCCAAGATGTCCTTCGTATATGCCTAAAAGTGTCTGTATGAAGAAAGGGATTTTTTTTGGGTAGACGTGTATGATTTACCTTGTGGAATGTTAGTAAGGATTTTGGTGATAAGAGCCACATTAAAACTTTCACGTCATTTAAGATTCATGCTTTAGAGAATTTGAACAGATTCCAAAATTCTCAGCTGGCTTGTGCCCCACAGTGTAAATAAAAATAATATTAAGTGGCACTTTGTAAGAAGGCAGCAGACATCAATGGAAACGTTCCGTCCATCAACGTTTATAAATGTGGACATAGACCATGTCCTTTATGAAATTTAAACGTGATAGTACCGCCCATGATAATTTCGAATTATTGTATTAACCTTCAGTAGAACATCACGATGGGGTGCACTAGTGTTCATGGTGCGATAGTTTTAGTACCAGAAAAACACTTAAAATATGCTTAATTTATTACTTAACGCTGTTGTTGTTTGAATGAGAATGACACTGTATATTTGTTTTAAATGAAGCATAGAGCCTAAAAGAGAGTTAGGATACTCCTGCAAAAATTCCAATATAGCTTGGTGGTACTGTCTTCACTTACGTCTTCGCTTTCAGCATCACTTCTGGTCTTAATGTAACATGACAATCAAAAAAACTATCAACAGTTACGCTTGCTAAATATTACGAATCACAACTATTGATATAGATAGATAGATAAACCAGCCCGTTACACACCGAACCCTTGAAGTAGCGAAAGCGCCATGCAGCTTGTAACATGTACGAAAATAGCCTTACCCCGAGAACCATGAACACAAATACCCATACCCCGAGAACCATCAACACAAATACCCATACCC
>VICI01002429.1:0-16733 GCA_019593645.1 Akabosia matsudoensis
TCAGTACTTTCTTTGAATAATGACGAAATTGCTAGGGCTATATATATACGTAGATCCTCAAAGGGTTACTCAATTCTCTAACAATTTAATAAACATGTAGCAGTTTAGAAAGATTTTTCTCCGATTTTTAGGAGCTGGAGTAAGAAATTCCGTTGCTCCCACGGAGGTTCACAATCAATCAAAACGGTGTAATTATGACCGTATAATCAATTACTGATCTTCTGTAACTTTAAGTCATGTAAAGTTAACCAGGATATACAGAGAAAAGTGAAGTTGGAAGCAATAGGGTTTCTTATTATGCATGACGGCAGACTATACTAATACTTTACAGAAACCCACTGCTTGAAATATTCTTATACCCAAAGCCTTAGCTTAAGAGTTCTCTGCTGCAAAACAAATTATGAGATCACTCGATCTATTCATCTATTCAATTTAACATTGCGGGAAATCTCTGGCTAAGTGCAAACGAAAGATGATACGGTGGAAAATGCGAGACAACACGTTCATATTACAGGTCAAAGTCGTTATGTATTCAGGTACCGGATGCGTGTTTTGTATGCATCGATGGCTACAAGGTACATCAGCCATAACTTTCGCCCATAAAAATCGAGTCTTGTTCCATAAGCATTTTTCTCATCAAAGTGGGAAAATAGATTTATGATGCAGCTTCCAGCATCCATCCGGGATGCGGAGTGGACTGTTCATAAACAGGCAAGGTTGTTTTTTCAGTTGCATATGCCCGTGAAGTTTTACAGAATTGAAAGTGTGTTATAATATGTATAAACATTTAACAATCAATTTCTGATGGTATTATTTTGCAAGCCTTTATTGGATGCTGTAAATTTTAAAGAAGTGGCAGACCAAATTATAAATATTATCGGAGAAAGTTAGAAGATGCTATGTTATCCATATAGCTCAAATCGCCATGCGGACACATCTTGTGCTACAGGCTATGAAGTACGCAGAATGCTTTTAATGAAGAAATACGGGCTGTTCTATAACACCTTAATATGTACCTGACAACTTGACTAAGGGAAGAGTTACAAATTACCCTGTACTTCTTCCTATGACATCACATCATGTTACATTTTGGATAATGTAGGATTTTCAGGGGTCCTTGGATCTATGATCTGAGGTTCAGGGTCCTTTTGTATCGGAGATGTAAAAGAATAACGTAATTCCATGGATTAAGACAGAATCAAACAAAAGTGTAAATTAAATCGGAAAGGTTTACAGGTTGTCTTAGGTTACCTAGTAACTGTGCGGGTGGAACTTAATCCATGGAGTTTCTTTGATTTAGAGAGGGTTAGGCTCCACCCTAATACATTTTTAATTGTTTATCCACAGTGTAGCAAAAGAAGGTGTCCCGTTTTCCAGTATCCAGAAACCATTCGACTATGCATCCAGACTTAATATGATAACTTCCATGGAAATGGAGTAGAACTAGGCAGCAGGTGACTCCGATACAAAAAAAGAGATAATGTTTCCGAAGACATAGAAACCATACTATGTACTCTGGTGGCCCGTTACTCAATAGGCGGTAACATGCCAACATGTTAGACAGTTTTTAAAGGTTTTCCTGTCTTCAGCACAAGGTACACGAATATTATTCTTAAGTTAGGTGGCATTTAGAGCAAATTCTAATCCTTGTGCATATTTGTGCACGTCAAGTTAATTACACAAACAAGCTTACAGTATCCTGTTTAAAAGTGTTGCCCACCTGTCTACGACAACTAATGAAATGAAAGCTGGAGGTTTTCTCATAGTTTTCCCTTTATTTCGACAGCTCTGGAAAATCATCCTCTGTTCTTGGAAGTTGCAGTCCATTCTAAGAAGCTGCGTGCATGAAAGTTAACGATTATGCATGTAGCCAATGCTCACAATGACGTAGCTCTCTAAAAGCTGCCCAGATTACAGCTAAAACTCAGAGCCAAGATGCAAGAGAGAATGCTTCAATTTTCTGGATAAATACGTTTACTACTAATTTAGTTTAAACTGCCGTATTCGCTCCAATCATAGCAACCGGTTATTATTATTTGAATGCTTTTGAACGAGCTAAAATTGGAACCTAGCTATAACGAGAGGTAATAAGATGTGAAGAGTTTTAGATACTATATTACTGGAGAAGGCTGTGTTATCACTTATGTAGAGTGAATTAACAAGACATTGAATGAATTTGTAGAACTGAGAATAGAGAAAAAAATTATGAATAGTTGGAAGAGTATGACTCGTCGATTCTTACTCATGTGCGAAGGTTTTGGACGGAAGCATGTTTAAAGTCAAATGCCAAAAATAGTACGAGTATTTCCGGTTCTAAAATTATCTATCTCCGTGTAAAATCTTTAGAAGCAGGCTCAATGATGTTTGGTGCTATCGTGTTTGTATCATATCCTTCGGATTTTGTCATGGATACTTTTCTTCATTGATTTGATTTGTTTCATTGGCATGAGCATGGATGAATATTAAGAATGATTTCCAGTCTCGGGGCAAGATAAATATGAAATGGGCAGTACTATAAGTAAAAGTCTTCAACGTTTCTATGGCAGCAGCTACTTGGATAATTGGCATTGGAAATCATGTTCGTGTGAAGGGTCGTGCACATGTGATCGCTATCTATTTATGAATATATACGGCATAACCTTTAAAAAAACAGTCCTGTTTCTCTTGTGTATTTTAGGGAATCCTGTCTTATGACGCATCTTTATTATGTTTTTTCTTGCAACGATTTCCTACCTCATGAAATACTTCATTCGCGTAACATAAACATATACAATGTGAACCAGAATCGGAAAGAACTGAAATTGTTATTACTACTCTTGATTGTTGTGAAGTTGCGATATCTCAGCTTGAAGCCTTCATATTTTGTACTTGTTATTTCAGATACGTCGTAATTGGATGTTCTCACGATTCGTGGACCTATGGGGCAGGGGACCCAGGAATCGGTTTGGCTGTGCTAACTGAGATTGCAGAAAAGTTTTCACAAGCTGTTCAAAAAGGCTGGAGACCCAGAAGATCCATTTTGTTTATATCGTGGGATGCGAATTTGTATGCATCATCAGGAGTGTCGCATTGGCTGCAGGTGAGTAGCATTTTGATTCTCATACTTCCGTCAGCCGCTCTTCCTTCTCTACGTTTCTTTCTCTTTTCTCTTGTCCTCTTATAAGAATATCTTATAACCATTCAGACTTATTATATATAGTGAGAAATTTCTTTGCAAAACAGTTTTCTTGTTTATCTCAATTTATGTTATTCAACTTCGCTATATAATCATATTTTTGCAACCAACCTTACATAAATTGTGCCAGCAAAATGTATGAACATGTTTGGTTAGTACATTTGAGACCCTGACGGGGACGTCGAATCTGAAAGGGTTTCTTTAAAAATGTTTGCGCAGCAAAAAAAGCGTCTGTTTTGTCGGGACCTCTAAACAATACGTCCGATCAGTACCTGCTCTGTGTTCCTAACTCGGTACAGTTTCTTAAAGTGTCCTTTTCTCTTTATTTCCATACTTATGATTGAATGCGTGATGCGATGTAAGAATCAGCAGCTTTCACTTCATGATTTTGTCCTGGAAAAAAAATGGTTACAACACAACCGAAACTCTAAGCTTCACAGAAAACGAAGACTTCGTTAAGTTCTTTGCATGCTGAATGGTTCATCATTTTGACGGGTGTCGTTTTTCACATGGAAAATACATCGAGTAACCCTGGGTTCGCCAATTCTCTACGTTTTCCATAAGTATGTAAATTTTAGGTTGCCGTTACGCATCAGAAAGATGTGATATGTCTAAAAACATGGGCACAAACGTTGCAATTTATTATTTTGCTAGGAGCACCGCAGGAAAGGCAATTCATGTACGCGAATTTAACTTTGAATCCTGGCCGTTTATTTAGATGGCTTCAAGAGAAGAGAATACGTTGTGCTATTGAAACCGCCTGCCTCTCATTTCACCTAGCAAGGCAAACTAAAGTCGCGAACGTGTCTTATGACCAAGCTGCCTGCTTGACAAAATAATGCTTCGGGGTTCGGGACAAAGTAAACCGAGTACAGACAGATAAAAACTAAATTTGCCGCAAAGAAGTGATAGGAAAGACTGCAGGTGCAATTGTCATAAACTTTTTGCTGTTTATTTACATAATGGCTCAAAGAAACCAGATTTTCATGAAAATTTTCGAAATGCAATCAGGGTTTAGGATGTAGTATTAAAGTATGAATCATATTTCTGATTGTTTCTTTCTTTCTTTTTTTTTTTGCAGGAACATCATTTTGAGATTTCAACGAGAGCAATTGCGTACGTCGATTTGAGTAGGATTCTACGGGGAAATCAAACACTCAATGTGTTTTCATCACCCCTACTCCGAGAAATAGCTCGGAAAGCTATAGCCAAAGTGAAGCATGCTGAGAGTGATTCCGGCAGTTTGGGTTCTTCGAAAGGAAACCTAAATAGCTTGCCGATATTCTTCTCGTCGGTTGTCAGACCTGACGAGCCGTCGTTTGCCTTTTTCGGGAATTTAGGAATACCTTTTATTCGAATTTCTTTGTCTAACAGCCCCAAGGTAATTTTCTTTTGATAAAATCATTTTCATGTGACTACTTTGAATCAATTTTTATGTACGAAAGGGTCGTAATCATTATAATTATAACGACGACAATCTATGAAATACTTTGAATGAGTTTAAGTGATGCCTCACGTTTTAAACAGTCATCTCCGAAATCAATATAAAAGAACAACCGTCCACTTTACACACTAGGTTTAAAAATTAACGATGTTCTTAAAAATTGTGCACACACTGTTACTTTTCTAAGTGATTTATGAAGAAATGAGTCTCTTAATACCTTCTGTCAGAAATATTTACCAGAAAGTATTGAGGCCTGCACATATTCAGCTTAAGATTGAAAGATTGAGGTTGTAATCTCGATAGAAGTAGTAATTCTTTCCAATTTCGAAACTTCATTCATGTTGCTCCAGATTTGGCTTTAGTTGTGGACAAGAATTCAATGACAATCTTTCTAGCCTGGTT
The DNA here is from genome assembly GCA_019593645.1 of Akabosia matsudoensis. NCBI lineage: Eukaryota > Metazoa > Arthropoda > Collembola > Entomobryomorpha > Paronellidae > Akabosia > Akabosia matsudoensis. The sequence goes on from VICI01002429.1 coordinate 5,022, forward strand.
GGACTACTACTAGTTTGAAAACAACCTGCGTTGATAAGCAACCTGAACCATATAAGATTTTTCGTCCTAAGCGAATATTATTGGGAAACTCAACTTTACCTTTTACATCAATAGACAGACATATACCGTCGTTTTTAGGAGCTTTTCAACCTAACTACTTGTACAAGTATGTAAAGTAAGCTTCCATTTTTTCCTAGGGGAATGATTATCCTTTGTTCCGCACCTCGTTCGACACATATGAAAACTTTGTCAAGCTGGCCGATCCGAGTTTGAAAGGAGCTGAAACTTTAGGTAAGTCAAACTTCTTCTAAGCTCATAACATAAAAAATATACACATTATAATGTTTGCTCTTCCCGTTGTCCCAACGTCATTTCTCCAGGATTCAGTTTTTCCGTAGGGTGAAAGTTTTACTTCGCCACTTTCCCTGCTCTAATGACAGGCATAAAGTGCGTAGGAAAACGACCATGCATTTATAATACTTTAGTGGCATTTCTCTACGATGAATTTGTCGTCTTTGGTGTTACGTTGAAAAAAATAGATAGGACTCAAACTCAACACGTCCACAACCAAAGTATTCTTTCATAGTTTTGAATTTCTTTTTTTACAATCCCAGTTCCTGATGTGTTCATTTCATTCGTCTAGACCCTTAGGCTACCGTGACATCCACACGAAAACGGGTTTTCTAGTGTTTAGACACTTTTATATATAAAAAAGATAGCAAAGGAAACTCAACTAGCCTAGAATTCGTGATGATTTCAAGAAAAATTGAGTTGAAATACGTTGATTGTCAGACATGCCAGAAAGTGCAAACATGAAAATACTTTTGCTAACATGACTAATGGTAATAGAATGTGCCAGGGATAAACTTCCCTTGTCATAAATAGGGGAAAGCGTAGCAAACACATCAAGGTAATAAGCCTATATGATCGTAATAATATGCATAGTAAGCCACACAACGGATTACACTGATATTGCCAAATGAAGACGTATAGTGCAAAATGAAACGAATTAGCATCTTTCAATCGAGAAGTAAATGAAGATGTCCAAAGTTGTACATTGTGCCTAAAACTCTTTCGCAGAGTTCCTTCAGTTCTTCATAAATTTACTCCTGAAAATATGAAATGAAATTGACATCTTCTCAACGATATGTCCGCAATGAAAGATTTTGTCCGAAATTTTGGTATACAGCTGGAACTATATAGTAAGCACAGAAATTTCCCCGGAAAACAGACTAACAAATGTATTCTAGTATCCATACCAATTTCACATCTAACTCTACCCGAGATTGCGATACCGTGTACGACAAACGAGTGAAAAATCGTTGAAGATTTTTGGAACTTGGCTGCTATCACGTACAAAACTTTGTAGAGGGATAGATACTCATTTTTTTAACCCCCCTTGATTTTTTTTGTCGTAAAGGACGAAATATTAAAACTGAAATTAGATGCGTCTTGTTATCATACTGTGAGTGAAGACATCCATCATCATTCGAGTTAACGAGGAAAACTATTCGAATTTATAAATGAGTTCGATGAAAAGTTTCTTTCGTGCCGGTGAGAATCACAATTCTCAACTCACTTCGGTGCAAAGTACAACCGCTCATCGTTATACCGAAAGTGTAAATTCAACGAAATAATCAATGAATAAGAGTCGCTACAACATATCACTCACGAATTCAAGTCTGTATATAATTGGGGAAAAATATGATATCTATTACAATGAAATTGATATTTCTATAACATATAAATGATTAGGAAAGTATTGCAGTAAAATCTTTGTTTGGATATAGAAGCACGTTAATTTCATCAAGTTGTTGTAAACAAGTTTTATTAGATGATACGGAAAAGTGATTTGTATTCATTAGTTTCATCAACTTAGATTTGAAAAAAAATACGCTTCAAACTAATCATAGCACCATAGGGCACCATCAATTCATAATAGGGCACTAACGAAAGAGAAAAAAAAACTTTTGTGTGACACATAACGTTGATAACACAGACATGCATTATGAAACAATTTGAAATATGTATGAAACAAACTCATGGAATAAGCAAACTCATAGAACATTTGTACAAAAAAGAATTATTTCAGCAGCGATAAAGTGAAAGCTATAGCTAACTAACTCCGTAATTCAATATCTAGATAAGGAAAAGAATGATTAAATTTTCTCTTTTATGTTGCATTACAGATGAAAAATGTGTTATCTAATAAAACCCTTACGTTGTTGTATTTTTACAGGAAAAATTATCTCAGAGACCATTGTTCTTCTAGCTGATTCAGCAGTGCTGCCAATAAACGTCGAGGATTACGTAGTGGAAATCCAAAATGCCTTTAACACCTTCATGGCTCATTATCAAGAGGATTTGCACAAAGCCAATCTATCTATTGGTAAGGTTTTTTCTTGTTTCGTCTAGTAATTACTAAAGTCCGATCCGCATACTACAAAAAATAATTGGTTACTCATATATCGATTACAAAACCTACAGTAAATAACATTTCTCTGGTGTTAAATTGGTTTTGGATGGAATCTCCTTTGCTTACATTTCCAAAGTAAAGCAATAATGAAGAGGGACCAAAATAGGGAGCAGTAAATTATCGTTTTCGTGAAACTTTTCCCACGGCAATCGTTGAACGATTGCCTACTTTAGTACCTAACTCGCCGCTCATCGCTATTCGACATTTTGTCTTCAGTTAATAATGCTTGATGCGAAAAGTTTGTAACATTTGCGTTCTTATTTATAGCATATTTACAAGCTGCTGTGATGCGACTGGAAGTGATTGGTGATAACTTCCACACTGATATGCATAATAGGTCGGTAATAAATCCGGAACATGAAGTAATCCCATCACCGTCTCCATCCCATACTTTCAAAACAAAGTAAGTGATACAATGCTCATGTATCTGTTAGTTGTAGCTAAAAAGCTTTTGCTGACGTTTTCAAATTTATTGCAGTGTGATAATCATTCGTTTTCATACAGGTATCTATAAAGTTTTATGCATAGTTTGCGAAAATTAGCTTCGTGTTTTGTGTTTCAATATTTCTTTTGACAATACATCAACTCTTGGTGTGGACTGTTTAAAGTTTGAAACTTTCAATGAATTTTCCATTCAATGCGACATAGTCAGCCGCAGTCACACCACCTTAAAGGTTTCTTTCGCCTTTTTGAAGTTTCTAGAAGACCACACTGCGCGAGCTAATTCAACTGAATGCTTCGGCCTAGTAGAAGGGAACATTATGCAAACTGTATGATCTTTTGGAACAAGCCACTGAAATGTTTGTTTGGTTACTGTGTGCGTGTGTTTCAGAAAGCCCCTCCTTCACCGAATCATGAATGACAAGTTGATGGAGGTGGATCGCACGTTTCTATCTAGAAGCTCTGAGGCTTATAAGCACCAAATTCTTGGGTTCACCTCAACCGTGGACGACATTCCTGTCCCTGACAGTACCGCTTCTGATACCTATCAGGCTAATAATATGTCCCTGTCACTTCAAATGTACTTTCCCAAATTAAGGGCAATACTCGATTGTGGGAGAAGAGTGATGGTTGAAACGAACTTGACGATTCAAAGCTTGCGAGATTTTGGCAATGGAACTAATTTACGTAATACTCCCAGAATCAACTCTCGAAACGAAGACAACGCCTCCGGTCCAGATCAACATTCTTCTCGAAATAGGAGAATAGCCAGCAGTAGCCACAACCCAAGCGCCAGTTCACCTTCTCCTTTTCTGTACAGATCGTCATCAAGCTGGGATACCTCGACGTGTCGTGATTGGCGATATACGGCATCACAAAAGATAGCCAGCTTAACTCGAGCTTTAGATGCGACTTCAGCAGTTTTACAGAGTCCACTTCTTCCTGAGGAAAGTGAATAGAGATAAAAAAGAGAGAGGCTCACTTTTTTTGCTACTTTGTTCAACGGACTTTTGAATGTTTTTTCTGAGAGAGATTTTGTATATCACTCGTACGACTTATTACTCGATGTGAAACCCACGACGTTCAGATAAGATCATATTTTCAACATCCCACTGGGTACGCTAATTTTAGTCATTGATAAGTAGTTTTCACTACTGGCTATTGCTATACCGACCAAATCAATATAATGTAACACATAAATCGTATTATTCGAAAGTATAACAACTTATAATCTTTATATATAACGTTTAAAAACAAGAAAAGACTACTTCAAACAGTTTATATTATAAATATGCATTGAAATTCTTTTGTATAACCTTGTATATAATTTGAAACGTTACACAAATGTAAAGATTTATTAACAATTCCAATACTAAAATTTACTTGAAAGTATAGGGAAAAGTTTTTTTTTTCTTTCAAATTTTGTGCTTTATGGTAACTACTGGTAACTCGAAATCCCGTTTTATAACTAACCAACTACCTATACATTTTATCCCTAAATAGATAATACGGTAAGCTTATTTTATGTATTTCGTTTTTACAATAAAAAAGAGGATTCAAATATTTTATACCCTAAATATGCATAAAAATGTTTTACAATTCAAAAAAAAAGAAAGCTACCAATTTGAATATAACTTTTTTGAGACATTCATGGCACTTTGGTATTTTAACACGTATATATCACATGAAAAGTTTTGTTACATGTATGTATGTACCCTTAACACAATCACGGAAAAAATCTCATCCCATTTTTTTGGTAGATCATCCTTCTAATTGGTCCCTGTCCCGGTCAAGATGAGCAGGTTAAAGCTCGGAGGCGACATTTAGTTCAAAATAATGCTTGGAAGTATTAGCTCTGTACTTCATACAGATGCATTCGCGGTCGAAAAGGCTCCTGGACTAATGTCTTCTGAGGACAAGTTAGAAGGGTAGCGGTTGCGTACGTAACAGACAACGTCGTCTCTTTGGCAAGCACTGTCAAAGGAGAAAAGAGATGAGGACCATGTAGTATGTATTGCTTTCACTTTTCATGTCAACAGAGCTGAACTGTCAGTTGTCTCTTTCCGCCCTTCCTTAATGAAGACTCACCACATTGTGACATGTCCGTATTTCAAAAACAAATCCAAACTCTTCCGTTGTTTAAGAGTGACTCTACACCCTCCTGGAATTGTTATTGTGCCTTTCGTGTGATCCGAGAGCAATGTCAATTTTTCTTCGCCAAGAGGCACCCAGTCCACAGCTTAAAACAAACGAAATAGCTCATTTATTTAAGAATACAGAACTAATAGAATTTAGAGAATAGATAGAAATGGTACTAGTATTAGTCGGCGAGTCATGTTGAAGCGTCGAAAAAAGATTACGTTATGCAAAAGTGGATAAAAGGTAAAACCTATTGGAGGAGAATTGTCTTCAGTGCAAGTGTGGACACATCCATTATAACAACAGACCCGACCACCACAATCTCTATCGGAGGAACACGTGGGAGCTGTACAGATGCCACTGAATGCAGGACAGCGTGGGTCGATATGGTAAATCTCTTGATCTTGGCTTATCTACGAGAATCCCATATGTTTGAATCAGAAATAAAACCAACAATATCAGTCACCGGTAATTGCGTTCTCGGGAAAATGCAATCTGCGTGTGCATCCTTTCTTTAACTCAAACTCCCATGCTTCTTGTTTCTAGTCTACAAGCAGAAAGTAGGAAAGTATGATTCCTCTACAAAATCAGAGAAGTTTATTATTTTGGAAAAAGAAAAACTAATTGATCTACATCCTCACCAAAAATGTTAACTTTAAAGCAAAAATCGGACATATATGCCCGTGAAAACAATTTATTACGCGCTTTTCAAACCTTGTCAACTTTAATGTGAAAAACTAAATAAATCATCACCACGAGCGAATGACATCCGGAAAATATCGACATACCAGAACAGTTGACCTTGAGGAAATAAATCGACTACATATAATTCCTTTTGAATGCTCGTATAGCACCGGAACGATGATAAGAATAAACGATCTTTGAGAGCTCTTGATGACAATACTGACAGTTTTATTACCTTATCCTGTGTGTTTCGAATCTCATCTATTTGAACGTCGGTGATAACTCCCGTGTCTGAGGCGTCACTTTCGGGGTCAAACAGATATTCCTCTGAAAGATTCTCAATAGTTTTCGCATCCACTTCGTTTGAGTATGCTCGGATAATTCCCAGAGGAACTCGCCCACACACAACACCACTCATTACCACCATAAAGCACAGCAAACCAATTTGAAAAAATAAGCTCATTTTCATGATGACGCTTCTACCCGTTGAGAGCAACTGTCAACTGTAATAATATATTAATATTAATATAAAGATTTTAAAGATACGTTGCTCACTGCATTCAGAACAGTTTTAAATAATACAAACTGCGAACAGAATTTGTTTTATCGCAACAGTCCACATTTTTTTCTAGTTTTCCACAGATTTCATCGGGGACAAGCGTGACTCATGTGTTACCTTACACATTTCCCCTTGCTCATGGCTGCGTACAAGTTTCAAGATGGGAACAGCGGAAGACTATAAAAACAACAAAAAATAATTGTGCACAAAACTCAAACCCTTTTCGCATTCACTCCTTGACTGATGCTAATTTGTTACGGGGCTGCTCAACTATGCACTATAACTTTTAACGGAATAGTGATATATTCTGTTCCGATTCCCATTATACATGCTCGTTTGTTTAAATACGCATTGAACGTTACACGATTCACGCGTTCTCAGCCCAAGAAGAACTTGACGGAGTAGATTTTTGTTCAAATGAGGGAGATGAGAGTAGTGGCAGTTTTGTGATAAGAGCGAGTCAGCGAGGCATTATGTCCTTCATAACTATAACATTCTCCATGCCCTCCTCTTTTATGTATTTTTGTGCAGACTTGTTGTAAAACGGAGGTAGTAGCTCTCGTTTGTCGCTGGTTCTTGCTTCTGTTTTATGATCGTTGTTGCAGTTTAACTTTTAACATTTAACATGTCGCACAAAACAAGGATCGTGTTTTAACTTTTTTTTGTACGGCTATCCGTACAGCTCTACTTCTTTATACAAGTTTCAGCTGAGACAATATTTTCCCCATGACTCTTTTTATCTTTTCATTTTCCATTCCATCTCAGATTCTTATCGTACCGGCCATCATCAATTCTTGGTCTGTTTCTTCAAGAAGTTGACATTTTACATGCATGCAAGTTACCTGTAATACGTGTGCCATTTTACAGGGTGAACAACTAGTATCGTACCTTTGTGCAGATACAAAAAAAAAGTTAAATACGTGCAAATATTATTATGAATTCTTACATCCTGGCATAATCTGCACATTTTACGTATTTTTTGACGGTTATTGAAAGAAGCAAATATCAGTTTAGAAATGCTCCGGCTATGTGGTGCGGTATTATACCGGAGATGGTGTGGCTGATCCCGTTAGCCATTTTACAGGGTGAACAACTAGTATCGTACCTTTGTGCAGATACAAAAAAAAAGTTAAATACGTGCAAATATTATTATGATTTCTTATATCCTGGCATAATCTGTACATTACAGGGTAATTTTTGACGGATATTGAAAGAAGCAAATAAAAGCAAATATCAGTTTAGAAATGCTCCGGCTATGTGGTGCGGTATTATACCGGAGATGGTGTGGCTGATCCCGTTCAGTCTTGTTTCATGTCAAAAAACTGAATAACACGTAATGAGTGCGAACTGAAATGATTCTTGACTGGAAGAACGGGAAAACGAAGTAAGTTACACTTTTGCATAAAGAGTCAGTATTTGTCAACGGGAAGAGCAACAGATCACAGTTGGCCAAAAATTATCATCATTCAGTCATCCACTTTTTCTTTTTCTCTTGAGAGAAACACATACGAGGACGACTTGCAAAGTGCAAATAAATAATAAAATAAGCATGGTTTAGACAACGAACAAAAATGTTGGTTTGCAGTGGTGTGTGCGATTTAGCACAAAATTTGCGTTCATACGTGGAAAGTGTTCACAGATTTTTATAGGCGTTTTCATGCTCTCACGTACAGTACTCATTTTCATTGCCATCTAAATGAAAAGGAGTAAAAAAAACAGTTCTTCTTTCCACTCTATAACGCAATCAGCAAAGCTCAGTGTGTTTGAAAAATCTGAAATAAAAGTGAGACTGGCATGTAAGACAAGACAAGGCTTAAGTTTTCATTCGCTTATTGCATATTTGCTTTTCAATGAGCATCGTCAGCAACAGGCTTTAAGCATCTCTTCAAATACTCCATGATTAGTACATTATTTTAGTATGGATGGCTATATTTACTTAGGTAAGTGGCTTTGGCATTGAACTGGCTGTACACATCTGTTTTCCATTGGATCTATTTCACAGACATCCAAGAGTGCATGGATTTCGTAAACTGATCCAACCCATGGGCAAGAATGATAAATATCCTTTGGTGAATCTTGACTTGACTCTGTCCTGTCTAATGAGGGATCAGAAAGAGAATAGCGAACATTTTTGACAGTTTATCGGAAACCAAATTGGAAAGCAAAGTACAACTTACGTTTAAAGACTTCTTTATGGGAGACAAACAATCTATCCGTCAAATTTTCATTCATGCCAATGTTCACATTTAAAAAAGATAAAATAAATGCAAAACTAGCCGCAAGCTCTTCTAATTTTAACATTAGTCAATGGGTTGTTTTTTTTATGTGGTAGTGGTTTCGAAGACCCATGTTTGGTGTCCTGCTATTTAGTTAACCCGAGTGTAAGCGAGCGTAACGTCTTTCCTAGAAGTCCATAACACTCAGGCACAACAAATCATTTGATCATCATATCCAAATTAGCAGCGCTTTTGCCATAATATCTCTTTTGCATGGTATATAAAATAGAGCTGTTTCTTAACTATACAGAGATAAATGGAACTTCTGCATTTCTGCCCAGTGCCCATCACAATGGTCATGTGTACGATTCCACTTTCGAGTCCGCAAAAATTTATCTTCCTTTTCTATCAAAAACATCTTACAATTTCACAACAGTGATTCACCAACTCCAGAAAGTGACATCTAAGCCATGTAAAGCCATAATGGTTACAAAAACGTTACCACAATGTCTTCTCACAAACCTTCAAAATTTGACTTCAGAGATGGCGACTGAGTTGTCAAATAGTTTGCACAATATACACTGTTTCGTGAAGTATGGTTTTTGGCTCTAACTTTTTCTATTCAGTTCTGAATTCATTTTGTTACGTAAAACTAGTACGCTTGTTTCAACCATTAAAGTACGAAACTAAACATTCCACTTGTGTTGTCATAAACCAAAATCTAGGTTAGTATGAGCAAAATAATTGGATTACAAAAGCGTGTTTCCCCATATAATGTGCAACTTTTTCCGCGATAATGCTCAACTGTCACAAGGAAATGAATGTTTCCAAAATCAGTCTCGGGAACGCATCCCTCCCTACTGCTTGCCGACTACTTATCTAGATAAACCAGAAAACTGAGATTTGCAACGAAACACTTGTTTTGCAGCATTAAAAATGACTGTATGGTATGTATATGTGCACAACTCTTGAAGAATTCCTTCGTGCCGTATCAGGTTTATTCCGAAGCTTACCTTCTTCCTTGTTCATACTAAGTCCGCAATAATAATTCATTGTTCGTATTGAGCTTTCCTTTGGAACTGAGAAGCAAGCAACTTCAAATTTGACCGGTTGAGCAGGCATAATCTGTGTTCCAAAATGATAGGTTTTGTCCATGTGTGAGGTCCCATTTTATTCCAATTATTTTGCAATTAGAATAAGAAGGAAGTAAGTAGCAGATTAATAAGTAAGATTTCAATTATTGACATTTTCATACACGCAAAAATTGCAGTTTTGTGAAAGTTGATCCTGAGACTCTGCGATCCACATTTCCTGTCACTACTGCAACCGCTGCGAGGATTATTGCATCGATTGCATAAGTCGGTTAACTAGTTATGCGGAACCGTCGTTAAAAATCTAAGACAAATGTACTCTCGAGAAAATGTTTTGTAATAGTTGTGGAATGTTAAAAACGTTAAGAACAATGGCGCCTTTATTGCTTCCTTTGACTTGATAATAACATTCTATTCGCATAGATTTTGAACACAAGCAATTCTGTAAAGCTGTATAATTATTTGGCAACTTACACACTATCACATTCAAATAAATTTTGTCTCGGTTTACCCAACATTTCGCATGTTGTGCCGATTTTTCTTTTGCAATTGAGGTTTCTAGTTCTCGTATGCTGTCTGGTCGGCTGGTAAATACGTCCGTAGTTGAATACAAGTTAAATTTCTCTTGTTTCCTGGCTAATTTCAATTTCACATTAAGGCCTTTCATTCATGAGGCAAGGGTTGATACAAATTGTCTAGAGTTTTATTCTTTCTTCACAATACTACTGAACGGCAGTGCTTAAATTTATTTCTCTTGTTACTATTCCTATTTTTTTAGTTGTTTTTTCATCTGTTTATAAGTTAACCATATATAAAAGAAAAAAAAACTCAATTAAGGACACGCGTTACACTATAAGACTTGAGGTGGCGTTTGTAAATTATTTTTATTTTGTTAAACTTGGCAGTGTATAAACAAGAAACGAGTTTTCACCATGTATTGAAGTTTAAAGTCTTCTGAAAAATGTCCGTACAAAAATTTCTGAGTTTTTATCTTTATCATTTTTAACCTGACCGCTGGAACTTAGTACAAGCAAAATTATCATCTCTAAACCTGCAGTGGAGATAAAATAATGAGTATCATTTTCTTTCGTTGATTCCATCTATCTCAGTGTAAAAACAATTGAAACACAAAGAGAGTCTCGAAACATGTTTCCCAGCGTCCGAAACGATGGTAAATTTCGATTAAAAACTTATAGACATACTATTTTTAGGTACTACCCGTAGCAGAAGAATTAATTGGTATTTTTTATGGCTGTTGTTGTAAAATAGTCTTTGTTTGCGCAAAGCAGCTCTTTCCAGCTTTCCCTTTTTTCTCTTGTCCTTTTCGCTTGAACTGATATTCTTCGTGATGATAACCCCCGAAATAAGTTGGGTTTTTTTTGCTCACCCAAGTGAGAGCTATTGATGACAAGAATAAACGTTTTATAAACCAACTCTTCCTAGTCGTCAGCGATAAACATTTTTCGTTTCATTGCCGTTAATAAGCGTAACGATCGAGTTTTTGAAAGCTGACATCGATTCTTTTTTCGCACAAGCGATTGGACAGCTTTACCTCGAATGTTTATGTTTGTCCACACTCCGTACATCTGCGGAGTGGTGATAGAGCCAGACTTGGCTGTGTGAGATGTAAGCATATTTATGTGTTTTAGTGTTCAGAACTTAGTTTCCGTAAACTTGTATTTCAGTCCATTGATAATACTAGTATCCTATTTATCCGCGATACATGTTACACTTTATACAAATATGCTTCTTCCGGTTCCTGACGGGCAGTGCGATGAGCGATGGGAAAGACAACTCACGATTTTAGCTCTTCGTGTAAGACCTCGCAGAGGACTTCGCCCTGTGTGCAAGTACTGTAATAAAACAACAAAATGTGACATGAAAATTGTAATTTATGAGGTCCACATCTGTGTCAGTTACTCACATTGATTTACTAACATATCTTTCGATGCAATCAGCCTGAGTTGTTTGCATTTTTTTGTGCAACGGAATAACAAAAATACGGTCTTACCAAGTCTTCACATGGTTTAGTTTTCGGAACATGATGAGATCTTGATACTGTTCAGATTCTAACTGGCAGCCGCCGGGTAGCGTTACAGCCTCTGC